>JALLAY010000375.1:0-16244 GCA_036939635.1 Cyclotella baltica | reverse complement strand
CATCCCCTAAAGGCCTTCTGACATATTGTAGGTCATGATAGGCTATCTACAAGTATAATCTAGTGTACCTAAAAATTGTTGACACTTATGATCTAGTACTTGTATTTAACTGCATAAAAAATAAGAGGATATTGGATAAAATTTCACCTCTCGGAGTGCCCCATTTTTGTCTCACCCATTGAAGCCCTAAAAACCCTTTCATGGGTTTTTCGCTAAGTAACCCCTTCTATTTCATTCCCCCCTCAACTCTCAAGAGCTCTCAAGAGCTCTCAAGTGACAATTGTAATGGCAAAATAAGTAACGAGAGAACGCCGACAAGACCATGTCATCCAAATATTCTAGTTCCTTCTACAATCTGGGGAACTGACATCCTGCCGATTTGGCTTCATGAGTAATACATGAAGCAATCTCTAGACGGTTCAATGTCATTTCACAGCTACGATGACTAGCTTTTGCATCAACAATGTTCTCCCCATCTCGATAAATTGTCCCACCTGCAACGGAGACAGAGGTGGTGACACAAGTAACGGGGCAGCAATATGACTGACATCCTGCCTATTTGGCTTTATGACTAATACCTGAAGCAATCTCTAGGCGGTTCAATGTCATTTCATGGCTACAGTGACTAGCTTTTGCATCTACAATGTTCTCCCCATCTCGATAAATTGTCCCACCTGCAACAGAGACAGAGATGATGACACAAGTAACGGGGCAGCAATACGAATGACATCCTGCCGATTTGGCTTTATGTCTAATACCTGAAACAATCTCTATAGACGGTTCAATGTCATTTCACGACTACAGTGACTAGCTTTTGCATCCACAATGTTCTCCCCATCTCGATAAATTGTCCCACCTGCAACAGAGACAGAGGTGATGACACAAGTAACGGGGCAGCAATACAAACTGAAACTGGTTGATGGATTTGATTCGGCCATATCTGATCCTCTCATTCATTCTCACTCCACTCCTGTGCAGCCTTCATTGTCTTCCCGTGTATACATTTACACTGTACATGGAAACAGGAAGAAGACAACGATAGACCAATGGATTAGTGAGGCTGATTGCTTATACAATCAAGTATGTTAATGCATTGAGGTCCCATTGCCATTGTCATTGGAATGTCTTCATCAGCTCAACCACATCATCCCATTTCCATTATTGGTTGGCATACATTATAGTTTATAGTTCAGAGACTGCCATGAACAAATATTCTTGAAATCATGTTCACCTTTCCGGACCTATGATCACATATGTAACACACTCCTCATACGAGGCATCTCTGCAGTCTGATTTAGTATCTTCACTTAGGGGGTGTCATGCCAAATCTCTTTCTAGAGATGGCACATATTTGGCCAAAAAAGTATCTTTTTGTTCGACTCCAACAAAAAGATACAGCGTTCTCAAATCTCCACCCAATCTTCACATCGCTCATCGCCGGCGTTGAAAATGAAAATCACAATTGAAAGATGGGGCGTCGGATCGATGAGGTCNNNGGAGGCATAGAGGGTCAAATGGCCGGAAAAATTCCTTCAACCTGCGGTCAGAAATTTACTTATTGACCACCCCTTCCTTTCACCATACATATTTGAAATCAAAAATCTTTTGTCTTGCTGATAAACTGTCCTTGCTTTCCTTGTCATAGCCAAAGCAAAGAAGAAAAAAGGGTGACCGGCCACAAACAGATCTGCAGCGCCCGTTTGATTTCAAATGCCACCAAAGCCGGAAATAAAACCTTCAAAATCACATACCTTTTGGCAAGCTCTAGCCTTGCAATTTTGAACAACTATCTAATTGAAGCTGCCTGCCCATCGACAACGACAAGAATTCTTGAAGCATTGGATGGTATTCAATTGATATCTAGTTCAATTGTTTACCACCGCCGCTTCTTCAAATTCTGGTTGATTGTTGATTAATCGTCTTTTTTCAGCTCGTTCTATGGTTAAAATGAATGCGTACCACCATCAGTCAGATGAGGATACATTTCTGTATCCACACTTTTTGGCGCAGAGTTTGTCTCGACTCTAAACTTGGTTTTCAAGTGTGCATGACCATTGAACACAATAGTTTAAAGTTTCATAGTAATATTTTTGTTTCAATTGACTGTATTCAACTCAATTGTTTGGCTGCCTCCAAACCCACCAAGGTGGTGAACCTCACCTGGTTATGGATTACGTCTCCACGATAGCCTAAATGCCATCAGGGTCGTCGCAGTTACCTACGACGATGACGATTCAATTCCAGCGGACAAGGTTCCCGTCTGAAATTCGAAAAGTCGGCATTCTAAATATCATAAAGACCAGAGAGATCTTCATAGTGGTGGTCCAAGAATTAAATTCCTGCCTCAGCAAGTGCAGAAGAATCTCTCGTGTTGGCGTCACTGCTGCTCCCACAGTCAGTGTCGTTTGAACATTCCATTACTAATCGAATCCAGGCCGAGCAGATTCGATCGGACTATCCGTCAAAAGAGACGGGCTCGCCATTTCACCGTGACTCATGCGGTGGAATCAGACTCCTCGTTGCCGGTAGGGCAGCAGCGTTGAGTAAAACTGTCGTTTTTGAACGAGCAGAATCAATCGAACTCCGATACCGTACACCAAATTCAAAATGTCTACACCTCATCCAACTCTCAAATCCTACGGTAAAAGAGATCAATTCGACCTCTCGTTTCAAACGACGCTCTTCCAATAATCCTAAAGCAGTACTTCTACTTGCTTTCTGTCGGTGCTAAAATGCTCCCACATTAGGTACCGTCTACACTACAAAAATTGATCAGACCCAGGCAGAGCAGCTCTGTTCAATAATTAATCGTCAACCTGACGAGCTCGCCATTCCATCCAAAATAAAGTGGTGGAATAGACTTCTCGTTGCCGGTAGGGCAGCAACGACAAGTATACTAATGTTCTTCGACCTAGAGGAACACGCTCTTCCAACAACCGTGTATGGACTCTAATCTTCACAGAAAAGAGTTTCACTATTGAGAGAAGTGACGAGACTTTCAGTAGGCCCATTAAAAACCTCGTCTAAAATACCATCCATCCAACTTAAGTACTAAGATCAGCTCGAGTCCTGGTACATCTCTCATCCATCGAGCCAAATCGACGAAAGGAACCACTGCTGCCATCTTCGCCGCAGCTCACTACTGCCGCAGCAATCGATGAGTAGGCATTTCATCCAAAAACAACAAATCTACATATCAGCCTACCAAAACTTCGTCCTCCATATTAGCACACCCTATCAAATATCAAATCATAGTGTGCACGCCTACATAAAGAATCATTCTACTACTGCAAAGGTACCTACATTCATCAAAACTACCAAGTACCTTCTTCCTGAAATAAGAAAATCATCCGTTGAACGACCGTGCGCCATACACATTCAAATTTTGAATGTCAAACTACCAATTCCTGCACAAGGCCGCGCCAAAACGAAAATCTGTACCCATCTCTTGCATTCCAATTCCCCATCGGCGTCTTCTTCTAACAACTGACAACTCTCCAAGACATCAGCTCTCAGTCTCCTTCAGCTCCTCCAAAGCTTTATCGTCAAATACCCCAACACAAACGGATTTCACCACCATACTACCAAAGAGACCTACACAAGATGCCAACTAACACACCAATGGATGAAGACAAACTATTGAGGGTGTCAGCACGATTGCCCCTAGCACATACAAGAAACGGTGCCCCATTTCGCCAAAATAATGACGCCCCCAGTGCTGCCCGAAGTGTCGACCCCCCCGAACAATTTCAACCAAATTCACCATCCCCATCGATCGATGCCCCACCAACCAACATCTTCGAAATAAATACCAACAGAGGCTTCATGGACAGCTCCGTCATGTCTTCCCCGAGTGTCAAATCAAATCCCGAGCGACGTAGTGGACAGCCGAGAGAGATCTACTACGACAAGAATTCAATGCGGGGAGGATCATATCAAGGGCACTCAACGAAACTCCATCCTAGAACAACTCTATTTGATCTCGGTATTAGTGGAGACTATCGTACTAACAAGCAACCCGCACTCAGGGCCGATGATGAACGTGATGGTGCCTCACAGTCCCACGACGGATCATTTCACTCTCTGGAAGTAAAACTACAGGATACAATTGACAAGGTGGATCGTATGGAACAAGGAATAGCAGAGATAAAAGAGATGTTGAGACAAAACAATCGTGATAAGTCCGACCTGTCCGTTATTTCAGAGGAAATGTACAAGCCGACTCCTATTGAAGTCTTGCCCAAAGAACTCACGTATCAAGGGAGGGAGATGATGACTTGCCCCATTTTATTGGAAGTAGGGACGAAATTATTTTGGAGGTATTCGGGTGACTTACTCAAGACGGTGGAGATATTAGAAGTTACGAAACCTGGTGTAAGGCGTCAAAACCCTATCTATCATGTAAGAGTAACTGGAGGTGGATCTACCGCTGATGTCCGTCACGATGAGCTTTTTATTCCCAAGGATCAAGCAGTCAAGATTGCACCACGTGGAGTGATTGATGCCACACGCACCGTTCTATCAGCTAGTAGCCAGCTAGATTTATTGTCCCTCGATAATGCAGCCACACCAGAAATGATCAAGCTCTGGGAGTCACTCACCACGGATAATTTCAAGCTCACCAATTTCAAGGCAGCCATTGACGGTGCTACACTGGAAGATGATTCTCTCATTGCTCTGAAACAGCTAAACAATTTGATTTCCTTAGGTTTGACAGCAGCAAGTAAAACTACGATGATCTACCTACCGGACCTCAATCAACTCAGCCCATCTACAAGCATCCGTGATATCATGCTGCCTCCACCCCAGTATCCACACATCTACAAGGCTAAAGCAGTATATGATGTAATTGCTCAAGCTGTGGCGGCTATGCTAGCAGATAAGGACTTCGCTAAAAATGCACCGAAAGCAAGGAGGATCATCAAATCAATGAGGAACGGATCTAAGGACGGGATTGATCAACTGTATTCTTTGTACACTAAACGCTTTCCATTTTTAGGTGCCATAGACTTTGATGCATATGAAACTATCAAGCAAACAATTGCCAAAGACAGAGAATCCCTCGATGAATTCATAGTGAGAGTACAGGAGACCCAGATGCAACTAGAGCTATCAAATGCCGAGGTGCCATCGAATGCAATGTTGAAGCAACTTTTGGAGCAACTAGCCGGTACCAACATCTATCCCCTCATTGCAGAGAAACACCACGAATTCATCCAATGGACCAAGAAGCACCCTGGATCAGCTTTGTATCCAACTGAGTCGGTAGATTCCATCATTGAGTATCTCGAAGAAGGAAAGCCCCCCGAAATCATTCGTCTCACAAATCCCGGTGTCATTGAACCAGTTACTGACCAGCCCACCGACTACACTAGTGCAGTCCACCGTCATAAGAAGCACTCTTCATTCAGCAAGCCAACATACATGTCCATGACGGCTAATAGTACTGCCACTGATGAAACAGAAGAAGACGACTCTTCCATTGCAGAGCTTTCGGTTTCGGCAGAGGACAAAGCAAGAGTAGAGGAGATGATTCAGCCGATGTTTGCAGCTCTAAAGATGGAGGACAATGATCAAGAGAATGAGAAGTTATGGGACGATTTATTTTACAAGGCACTACGTCAGGTCAAGCAAAAACAATGTGAAGCATGCCTTGGCCATCATGACACCGACGAATGCAGAGCTAGAGGTTTGGCCTTTCTTGACCCAGTTCTACGGAAGAGAGTCGAGCAGGTCAATGCAAAGTATGGAGATACACCCAAGAATCCCCCCAAACCCAGCATCCCCCCCAAAGCTAATTTCTCTCCAAAGCTCCAGCAAAAAGCAATGACTGTCAAGTTTGAAGCAAAAGCTCCCACCATTCATTACCGTACCATGCAAACAGACAGTGAAGTAGAGTCGACGTTAGATGAGATCACACAAGAGCTCGAGCAATCATTGGATCTCAACAACTCCGTCAACAACCCTCAGTTAGCAGTTTTGCATCTCAAATCCCAACAGACAAATGACTCTACTAATGAATCAAATGGACGGGACATTGCAGATGCCATGCAAGTTGCAGACTACTCAGTCTACAACGAGCAGGTAAACTGCTAAGCCCTATCCACGGATTGTCACACGAAACAAAAGAAGCATTGTTTCGTGTGGATAGTGGCGCTAATATGTTCGTTGGCAATCAACCAAAATACTTCTCCCGCCTGATTCGAAAACAAATAGGTGTTGAACTCGGCACCGCAGCGCAAGGATATTTCGAAGGGGTAGGCATCATGGCAGTCTCCATTCCAAACAACCCTGACTCCATCTTCCTACTCTATCCCACATTTCTATCAACAACCGACAACTGCTGCACAATATCCAACGGTGCCCTCAAAAAGTATACAGGTCTCAAGAGTGTTTTGATTGACACCCACAACAAGTTAGAGCTTGAGCTTCATGATGGTAGAAACTTTACCATCCCCTTCATAATTCATGATCAAATCGACTTCATAAAATTGCATATTCATATACCCACCAAAGCCTCCAAAAAGCGACTACACCACAAGCACATGTCATTGCAACCAGTCTCAATTACAAATAAAGTCCTACCCGGCACAGTGCTTTACTCATACTGGCTACACTGCATCTACGGTCATAGATCCATTTCAATTCTACAAGAGATGATTGACAAAGGCGAAATATCAGGTCCAGGGCTACCTTGCAAATTAGCTCCATTGCCAGGCAGGTGCCCAATTTGTGATGCTGCCGGCATGACCAAGATTCCGAGAGGTTCACCGAGGGACACGTCAGAGCTACCTATTGGGGTTATGTTTCATGTGGACTTCAATTTCTTCAATACTATTTCATGCAGAGGCTTCACAGCATCACTAATTATAGCAGAGCGCACCTCGAAACACTTATGGATCTTCCCCACAAGAACCAAAAGTGCACCCATTGACCTCTGTCTCTACTTCTTCAACCATCTCATTAGAAGAGGACTCCCTTGCACTCATATGCGTACCGACGAAGATGGGGCACTCATCAGGAACACTGAATTTTGTAGCATGATTTACAAGCAACTGGGCATGGTGGTAGAAAGTACGGGTGGTTACGAATCGTCATTAAATGGTGGTGCAGAATCTCCAACAAAAACTATCAAGCGAATGACTCGAGCCATGCTGATTGGAAATGATATGCCTGATACTGATTGCTGCTTTGCACTCCAATATGCAGCCTGCCTCAATAATCAAGTTATCAACAGAATGACGGGGAAAGTGCCGGCCAAAGTGCTCAATGGCAAAGCCATTCCAATCAAACACCTTCACCCTTTTGGTGCGAGATGCAAAGTTCTACACCATCTGCCAACCAAACGTACCCTTGGAGCAAGGACATCAGGCGACTTGAGAGAGCATAAAAACACAGATTATGATGCAAATGCCGTCAGCATTTTAGATACTACTCAGAAGTCATCTTTCAATGGTAGATTTATGGGATTTAGCAATCACTGGGGGATTATTCTAGTCAAGAAAGAAGGAGCAAGTCCATCAGATCCCAACCGCATTGCTCGTGTCCGTCACACAATAGTCGATCACTATGGACTTTCAGCCAGCAATGCCGATTCTATGACTCCAAATGAAAAACTCCTTCAACAGTTTCATAGTCAAACTTTTGCTCCTACGTCTCTCGCCGACCAACAACTAGAAGTGCGCAAATCAAACTTTGATACAGTTGACTCACCATTTGATCCAGCCGACTGCATCAAAATAGAACTAACTCTCCCACCACAAGGTACTTCACTTGGACTCCATATTGATACGGATGAAGACTACCTCCTTCCAATTCTTGGCAGAGTATCATATGACTCCGTGCTTTACAATCAGATCCCGGAGAAATATCACTTCTACAAATACTGGGTAATTCAAATCGGCGACAACTTCCCCATCACAGCTGCTGGACTCAAAAATGCGTTTTACACTCTCCAACAGCCGTCACCACGGAAAGTAATGTTAACTTTGTGCAAAATAGAAGATGAAGTCAGGTACCCTCATCAAACGTACCGAGCCTACTTTGACTCATGCACGACAAAACGGTATGCACACATGATTACATCTTCAGTTGTGCCAAAGGTATATCCCTCCATCACGAAATGCCTAGATGACCCAGAGTTTGGAGCAGAGTGGGTTCAAGCACTTTACCATCAGTACGATAAAAATGACGCAGTCAAGCTTGTAGCTCAACCAGCACCAATCGAATCACTTCCAGAAGGAAAGAAAGTACACCGTGCCGTCATTTCAACGAAAGTTAAAAAGAAAGGAGTCAACTTGTACCAACTTGTCGCCCGTATGTGTGCAGATGGAAGTAAGCAAGAACAAGGCATTGATTTTGAGTGCTCGTACTCACCAACAACAGGAGCAGAAGCAGTCAGACTAGTCCTTGCCATCGCAGCCGCCCTTGGATGGATAGTTGCAACAATTGACGTCGTCAACTGCTTTCAAAGCACGTTAATTCCACCAGAAGAACGACTCATTATTTCATGCCCCCCAAGATATATTGACTGGTTCAAACGTCGCTACCCAAAAGCCAAGATTGACAAATCTCCCAGCGGCAAATATATTCTAGAGCTACTCAATGGATTACAAGGTGCAAAAGATATCGGTCGAAAATGGTATTTCCTGATCAAAGAAATACTTGAATTGTTTGGCTTCAAGGTCTGCCCTCACTACCCGTCAGTGTTTATCTACGAGGACGAAGATGGTGCTAAATTTATTTTATGCACATCAACCGATGATTTCCTGTGTGTATTCAACCTTCAAGAAATCTACGATGCCCTCATTGTCCATCTCAAGGAGTACTTTGACATCACCTTTGAAACTGGTTCTATTTTAAAGTATCTCAACATCCGCATCATCCGTTCCAAGCATGGCATTTCCTACGATCAGACAGAACACATTCAAGACAAGATAGTCAAGAAACACTTCCCTGATGAAAAGATTGGCGACTCGACTCTCAAAGCAGTACACACTCCATTCCGTACTGACAACCAATACGAGATTGATCTTCAAGAGCAATTGCCAGCAACGAAGGAGGAACTGAAAGCCCTAGAGGCAAGATATGGTGCGGCTTACTCTTCCATCCTTGGCGACATAATGCATGTATGGGTGTGGTCGAGACCTGAACTAGGTTACGCCACAACAAGGTTGTCGCAGTACACCCATGCCCCAAACGCAGCAGCATTCCAAGGACTATATCGGGAGCTACGCTTTCTAGCAACCCATCCCCACCGCCCCATCTTCTTTCCCACGGGCCTCTCATTGGACGACTGGCAAGAACTCCGAGCTGACTTTGACCCTCCCAACTTTCTATCAACGAACATTCCCAACTCACTATGCGAGGCTGTTGATGCGGACCATGCACGTGATCATGCAACAAGAAGGTCACATCATTGCATCTTAGCATTGCTGTGTGGAGTAGCCATTCACTGGAAGATGCAACAGCAAAAATGTATCACTCTACACTCCACCGACAGTGAGATTCGAGGCAACTTTGGAGCAACTAAAGAAGGACTAAAATTACAAGATCTTGCTCGCTTCCTTCGTGTCCTTTGCAAGTACATCATGCCACTCCCCATCTACACTGATAGTCAACCAGCGATCGACTCCATCAATGCCAATACTATCACCAGCCGAGTCAAACATATTGCAGTTCCTATTGGCTTCATGCATGAACAAGTACTTGATGGAAAAATTGAGTTCAGAAAGATTGATGGCAAACTAAATCCAGCCGACTCCGGAACAAAGCCAACTCCAGCTCCTACATTCTTCCGTCATTTCGACTACATCATTGGTGTACGCTTCTACCCCCCAAGTGATTCAGAACACTATGCATTACTAGAACTACATAACTTCAAGCACTCTCCGTATACAGAACAAAACAAAAACACAAAATAAGACGAATCTAATCTGCTCCGAATCCACCTGACTTGCAGACAATATCAACTATGAAGTATTTCAAACCAACAGAGGTACCGCCCACTTGCTACAAATGAGTAGAAGTGCAGGCAATACTGAGTTAATGTTATCTCCATTCAGACGAATAGGTCGGGCTTTTAGTGAAAATCATCGCCGTGATAGAATCTTAGTGCTTTATTTTGTTTCATATTAGCAATAGCTTCTTTGCAGTCATCAAGATGCTACAAAGACGGGGAGGAGATGAGGATACTACCTACTACTACGTACTTACGTATCCTTCAAGCTTTTCTTCATTTTAAATTCAAAACAGAGTAGAATACAAATAAACAATAAACCTCACAATTTCTCGTTTAAGCAAGTGTCCGTATACTACTCGGCTGTTTTGCTGTCTCCAAACCGCCCAGAGGTGGTGAGTGGTGAACCTCACCTTCTTGGTGGTGAGTGCAGGGTACTGTCAAATAAAACCAGATCTGGCAACAATTTCTTACATGATTTGTCTTTCTGCTATTTGTAAGTATAGCCTTTTAACCCACTATTTGTAACAGTTATGTTATTTTTATTTGTTGTTAAAATTACTTTAATCTCAAACTAACTGATTTTAGTAACATCAATAATAGCTAGGTAATTTGATCATTTAATGAGTTGCAATTTTTTTCAAATGATTTAATTCTGGGGGTCTAAAACTTAATGAATAAAAATAATTTGATCTTCTCACCTCTTCACCGGAACTAACAGGAAGGGACAGGTTGTAGTAAGTATTAGTGAGAGGGAATGTATATTGAAGAGTTAAGGGAGGATATAATAGTTGAAGGGACTACAACTCGATTTCACCTGTCCCCCATGAAAAGTTGAAATATAGGGGATCGGTGTGATTGTAAGGTGATTGGGTGGTGGTGCACAAAGGTGAGACGAATTCAATAAATCAACATGATCTCACCTCTCTTGATGTAAATATCAGTGGAGGAGAGGAATTGTAATATTGTGGGAGAATCGTTCTAGTTGAGGGAAGCTGAAAATGCTGACCTGTAATTCCTCACTTGTGACTTCTAATTTTGGGGGGTGGTTTTTAATGGAAAGACATCTGAAATTGATGATAGTTTGGAATTGCCAAAGTTGATTGATTTATAAATATAATTGAATCTCGACTCTCTTGTGGTCATTTCATATGGAAGAGTCAAACCTGTTCAAACTCAGTTGTGGAAGAATTCATGATAGAATTAGTTAGAACAGATAAATGACAGGTACAATATTTACTCTACCTCACTCAATTTTACACTCTCAAGCCAAGCCAACTAACAAGTTATTGTCATTTCTGCTCTCAAGAATGACAAAACCTACCATAACCTAAACTCATAAACATAAACTCTCCATGAATCATAAGTAAATCCGATTTAAAATGTATGACAATGACCCATCACTTTGGGATCTCTTCCAAACTCACACTGTAGAATGTGAGAGAGTCACAAAATCATTGATACATTGATGATGCAAACTGTCAGTAGGTTTCGCCACAGATATATTTCATGAACACAGTGACCACTGAAGACTTATAGCAGAAGATGCCACTCTGCGTGCTCCAATCTTTTCCAGAATCATAACAACAACTTGTTGAAGGAATGCATAAATTAACCAACAGGCATTCAGGCTGTAAAGAGTCTGCTTCCAATGGAGACTCCTAAGAGCCAAACCCATCCATGCTGCTGACTAGAATCAGCATACCTAATAATCAAAACAGGGTCTGCTCCAGAAGCTTCAAAGTCCAAACAATCCAATCTTCCATTAGTGGAATTCTACTTCAAACAATTCCCAGAGAGTAATGGTGGGTGAAAAAGAAAAATATCTGATGCATGTGCTAGATATTTTGCAGCGAATGAATTGGTTGGCTAAAACCAATCATAATCATAACACACTTTAGACAAAATGGATTCTGATTGCTCCAATAAAATCACTTGACCTGCTGACATCTAACCATTGTTTTTGTCTCTCCACTTATTAGGTGTGGTTGAAGTTGGCGTAGCTTCTTGCCTTGGTCAATAAAATAAAAAAAGGCAGTAGATCACGTGGGTTATCATTCTGTCCATTTTGCCTGAGTTGCTTCAAAACCACACACCTTCAATACCATCCAAAGCAAAATTAACAATTTGTGATTGACCTTATGCCAAAGCCTCGCAAGGGATCATTGCCTGTGGTCTTAGAATTGCAAATGAGTAAATCAAAGTCAAACATAGAAAACTGTGTACCCTACAAGACTAAACTCAACCAAGAATGATATCATTTTCACGTTCATGATCAGTAGGTGAGTGCATGGTGAGTGCTCTACTAAAAGTTTTGTGGAAATACATAGTCATAAGATCGATTATTTATTCGAAGCAAATGTTGTATGCTCTGAAATTCTCAGCGCCATGCTGCCAAGTTCTGTTTCCTTTGCCATTATGAGTAGCTCCTCGAGTTCAAAGTTTGTCTTGAGCAGTTTGATAAGATCAAATGCAATTGAAGGGATTTCGGCCAATGATCTGTGCTTACTGCCAAGACTGTTCTGGATGGCAAATGAAAACACACCAATCCAGCAAAGATTTCCGGCAGCACATCCAACACTTTGGAGTCGAGCCGACATTTCCTTCACAGATTCACTGCCTTCATCCAAGACTCGTTGTCTCTCCTCGTGTTGATCTCTGGCTACCTCACAAGAATCTTTCTTGGTAATTCTTTTACGTCTATTTGGTTTCGAGACTGTTTGTTTTTCATCAATTGGTACATTGACGGCTTCCCTGCGCATCTTTCTCGTCATTCTTTGATTACCATCATTGCTATTATCTTCACCCTTTGATTGGTATGTGTTATTGTCACTGTCATTGCCACTGTCTTTGCCATCGTCATTCAGTTGGAAAGCAGACTTTGATCAAGAGTGGAATGGTGGATGGGTTCTTCGATCTCTTGAAAGAAGTTTTCGGGGATTCACAGACTTTGGTAGAGAGTGGAATTGGTGGAATAGGTTCTTTGGCTCTCTCGAATTGATCACCTTTCTTCGAAAAAAGCCTGGAAAGAATCGAATGTATACCAAATGCTTCATCACTCTTTGAATTCCAAATAATGCCATGTTTCAATTCCATTTCATCGCCTGGTTGGTGACCTTTGCATCTCCCTTTTGTTCGTCCTCCCTCTCCAGAGCGCTTACGAGACCTTCTCGGCAGATAAATTTTCAGGTCCCTTCCATCTTTGACTTTATCATGTGCCTTATCCTTTTTGAGCTGACTGGAAGGATAGATGAGCGACAGCAAGGAATCGACATTTCCGCTGATTGAAAATGAATGATTGGATGGTGCTGCTGCCACTTGGTATTTAATGCTATCATTTCCATTGGTATTAACTATTTGAGATTCAGCCGGACGGGAAGAGAATGCAATGTTTGATGGAATCGAGGCGGTATTTCTCCACTTTGCATCTGTCGCCGCAAGTTCATGACGCATCTGCACGACAGTTTCAACAGCGCTTCTGTTGTCATTGTCGCTGATTGATGCATTATCTCTCTTCTTAAGAGAAAGGCAGTCTACGTTTGTAACCATCTTGTGTGGATTTAACTCAAATCAAAATGCGACGAATATTGGCTATGAATCGGCAAGCCTGAAGAACAACTTAACAGCTCTTCTTGATTGACAATAAACGTATCAATTCACTCGAGTATTGTATACTACCGACATGAACATAGTGCGGACGATTGTTTAGTTGTAGTACTTGCCACGCATTCATCGCCTCTCGCCTCTCGAATGCCCCTCCATTGTGACCGAGCTTCCGTCAAGCTTCCGTCATCTCCTCTATTTTCCATCGACACTACTTCTCTGGCTGCCCATTTGATCGTACGAATTCCCGTCATACTATCTTCTGGTTGATTGTTGATGTCTCGCTCGTTCGCTTCTTGATCGCTTTCGCTCATTCGATTAAATGCATTCATTCCGATTGATCAGTTGAAATGAATGACTTTCACCATATAAATGTGGATGAATCGAACCCATCATTCGAATCTAATGACCCGATAGCATGGGCTTTGAATGGTCGGTTTGCCTCATAATGCCGTGAAATCAAGTCACAACAAGCCAAACGACAATTTCCAATCTTGTGCGACCAAAAAGCCAGAAGTACGGCATAGGACTCGAATGAAACAGGAAGCCGTTGTGTCTCCATCAATCATCAATAGCTTTTGTGATTGGTTGAAACCAAGACACTGAATACTGGCAAAAATGACACCATTAAGATTCTTTGAATTATTGCGAAGCCGAGTGTGCTTCTGCGTCTTCCATATGAATCTTTGGAGCTCCTTTTTAATCCGATAGGATAGCCATAACCAATAAATACCTAATAGTTTATCGATAGCCATAACATAAATACCTAATAGTTTATCCAAGAAGTGTTCAAACATCTTCAAAAATCTCTTAAAACTGAGTGCCAAACTCGTTCCACTCCCACTCTCGACCATCTCACTCAACCAAACAAGAAGTCAAAGTCTGCTTTACCATACTGAAACAGTTACAACTTGAAAATGAATGATTCCTTTTCTTCCTTTTCTTCAATGGACTCATGTGATTGGAGGACACAAACAAATGAATCGACAACGAGGTAAGATAAACCAGCGTCTCCTTTTTTTGGTACAAACATTACTTGAACTTTGCCATTTTAGTAGAGAACAGTCGAAAAGAAATGTGCAGAAGAAGAAGCAGACTGCGGCAAAGGGAAAGAAGGACACCAAAAAGACCAAGATGGCCCCATCGCCATCAATGTCAATACTTCTGACGGCGATGTAAGTGGTAACAGTCTTTCCTTTTCAACATCCTTAAGTTGACTGAAGTCCAATTTCAATTTGCTGCCTTTGCCTTTTCCACAGGGAACGATGTAAGGACAAGGAGTTAGAGGCAATCCTGGAAAGGAGGACACGAATGGAAAAGGATAAAATAAAAGAAACAAACGATCATGCAAAGAAGAGTGTCAATGGGTTGGTGTCGTTTGGTTCGGACGATGGGACAGGCCAACCCGAAACCCTGGAACAAAAGCAACAGAGGCTGCTAGAGGTACGCACAATCATGTTCTTACAATTGTTTCTGTTTTTGCGTCTCAAGTCTCAATTTGCCTCAGACTTATAACAGGGGAAAGGCGGAGTTGGAGGAATATACATACAAGGAGGCAAGGAGGCTCGAACGTATCAAACAGGAGCTCATTAAAACTTTGGATGAGTGGCTAGAAGATATCAAACAGGAGCTCCTTAAAGCTCTGGATGCCACGCCAATGAGGAAGCAAAACTGGATGAGTGCAGAGACAACCATGGTGACATGAAATCTGAGTGGGAGTTGCACAATCAAGATATGGAAATATTAATATAATCTTACAAATCCGAAACAGTACTTCATGTGAATATTGTCTTGTCACATATATTCTATATTATCCAGCTTACAAAAAGATAATGCAAGAATTTGGTCACACATGTGGTTGAGTATTACTAAGTGCAATGAGGAATTTCTGAAATGAAACTTTAGGCTTGTTAGATTGCCAACTGTGTCAATGAAAACTATCACTTTCATCTCGTGGCTTGTCACACATAAATGCTCCACCTGGCTGAGTGCATCTTTATTGAAGAGTATAGAAGCATCAATCCCTGTGATTTAACACTTGTGTGATGATATTAATAAAAAGCTCGACTTTTTCATGATAGTGAAATTGGATGATTAAATTCATATTATTTTTAACCTGTATGGCATCGGTTGTCTGTTGGTTGTTGTGTGGAGAGGGTTCATTGTCGCTTGTTTTGCTTGTCTCCCTAATATGGTATGGGTTCACAGAGCAAAGATTGTTAACATTTTGTCTCCTGAAAGAAGTTGGTTGTCACAAGTAATTGAACCATTGGATGATCAACAGTTGTGCTACTCCAGCAGTCAAAATTTATTTGCGTGAATGTGATGGATTATATTGAATGCTTGACATCTTGGTCAATTGATGTTTGGGTGACATGTTAATCACCGACATTCCATGTGAGAGCAAGGGAGTGTGATGATCTAGGTGGATGCACCGAGCTACAGGGCAAAGTATTTGTGATGGGATGGCTTAGCAATATCAACAAGATCAAGAACAGTAAGTTGATTGATCGTTACATTTTCAATAAAGAGAGACTTGTGTGCCCGAAGAAGCAGGTATTCTAACTATTTTTGGGACAAATGGATGACAACATCAAGTATGACATTGAAGAACATCCCAATTGGAAAAAATCTTCAACAAGAAGTATCTGCTGTACTTCATTGAATTGCTCCTACTAAAAGT
>JALLAY010000374.1:0-16212 GCA_036939635.1 Cyclotella baltica | reverse complement strand
ATTTGTATCTCATGACGTCACATGACACCTACACATCACCAGGTGCCTAAATTTTGGTGGGCAAAAATCGGTTTTGAGGCAGTAAAGAGGTTTTTCAAAGAGGTATAGAGGGTCTGGGGGCTTATGTACGAAAATCTATCAGGAAAATTTAGGAGGTATAGAGGTTCATACGGCCGACGCAGATTCTTCAAGATGCGGTCTGAAATTTTTCTTATGTCAGCCCCTTGGAAACGAAAAAAACATTTTTTTCCCTTTGTTGCTGCCATCACGAGTCACGAGCCGTCACCCGCTATCGATATGCCTGCCATCGTCGCCGCCATCACTTCGTCCTCGTCCACTACAACATGACGGATACCACCGAAACCTCATTATCAGCAAAAAACGAGCAACATCAAACCCATGACGGCCGCAACACCGAAGCAACCACAGCCGAAGCAGAAACAGCGCCATCAATGGAACTGAATCTTCGTCTCGATGAAAATGGTCGTACCACCTTTGATCCTGTACTTGTAAACGAATCAAAATCGAATGCTGCCGACGCTCTATCGTGCACCAATGAAGACGACAGCGGTGAAAATAGAAACCCGCGGCCTGAGAAGAGGACCAGGGTAGAGCCCAAGGTGGAAGGTGTAACAATTGATTACTCGAGTAAAACTGTAATGACTAATTTGCATTGTTGTAAATTGCAAGAGGCGATGGATTCGCTGCTGTTTGATTGCGAGGTAAAAAATGTTCAAATATCTTGCTCTCTTGTCCATTTTTATGTTGCAAATTTCAAGTTCAATTGTTTCCTCTCTCGTTCTCTAATGTGTGCCATAACATCAGATCACAGATTGTGGTCTTTTGCCTAGAACTTTCTGGATTCCATCACAAGGGATGGAGGTAAGGTTTTATTACAATAGTATACCTTTGTTCTTCTTATGGACAACGCTTGCACAATACTAAAGATTCTTATTTACAAAAACAGCCCCGATGCTTTCTCGAGAAACTAGCACTCGAAATATTCCACCATCACGTCCCTCAATCACCTGGCTACTATTACGACCCGACAACCTCCGGTGCAGAATGGTGGGTTCAAATCCGTCCCTCTCCACCGGGCACTGGGCGTTATTCTATGCTGACCGGTAATGACAATGAAACTGGAGACGACGATATGGCCAAGTCAGGGATATCATTTCATTGGGATAAGGATGAGGACTTACGATTGTTATGCGGTGGGTCGATGTATATCCATCCTCATTTGAGTACTGTAACGTATCTTACTGGTTTAGGAGCTCCCACAATGGTTTTGTCGAAACGAGTACATCCAATGACTGGCGACAATATTGCAGAAGAAGAAGAAGATGTTGCTGGCTTGGTTTGTTGGCCGAAGAGAGGCAAACATTTGAGTTTTGATGGGAGATATTTGCATGCTGCTCCGTCGGACTTGATGGATGATGGTGAGTTTGATAGACAATGTAGTTTTGTGGCGGAAGGGATGAGTGACAAGGAGAAAAAGATACAGGAACGAAGACATAGACGTGTCACTTTTTTGGTGAATGTCTGGTTAAATTACAAACCATTTAATGTGAATCCTTTTCCAGAAACCATGCTGAAGAGTTTGAGTAAAAGTGATTTGTTTGGCAATTTTCATTTGTTTGAAGGTGCCTCAGACAATGATGCGAAGCAGTCAAATACAACAGCAGTCTGTGTAAGAAATGGAGGCGCAACAGAAGTAACAGAAAATGGCAAAAGATCTGTTGAAGTTGTAGAAAAGTTTTGGCCAATGGGAGCTTGTGACCAAAATGATCAAATAAAAGTTCCAATGCCACTGAAAGTCATACGTGATCAAGCATCAAGTGGGTCTAACATTAAACTCTTGTGGCAGACAAATTTGATTAAATTATCAGGTATTGCATAAGACTGAAGAATATGTTGTATCAGATACTACTACTAGACATCATCCATTTCCTTTTTATAACGAGCCAGTCACCTAAAACATTGATATTGTATCTCTCAAGAGGGTCGTTTTCCAAGTGTTTAACTTTGTTCCTGACATGAAAAAGTTAGAATGGAGATGCTGCTAAAGCTGAGAATGAAACCCCAATAACTCTGGATGTTTGGGCTTAGGAATATTGGAACTCATTTGATGATACTTCATGTGGAAGCTAAAGATGAAAATATCCCGAGTGAGTGAATCCGTGGTAGGAGTAGCTCCTCTGTCTTGAATGACGACACCATGGTTGTTAAGTAAAGGTTGATTGAAACTGGGGAAGTACTTAAGGTAAAGACCAAGGTCGTTGTAAATCCAACTGTT
Organism: Cyclotella baltica; assembly: GCA_036939635.1. Classification (NCBI taxonomy): domain Eukaryota; phylum Bacillariophyta; class Thalassiosirophyceae; order Thalassiosirales; family Thalassiosiraceae; genus Cyclotella; species Cyclotella baltica. Next base: position 13,916 of record JALLAY010000374.1, on the reverse strand, counting down.
ATTCATTAAGGAAGTGAGCTATATGGTGAAATCTCTCAGGAATAAAACCTTAAACCAAAATTTAATCAACATTTTCTGAGTCGCACACGTTTCCTCACACCGAGTTCTCAACGTAAAGCTGAAGATAAGTTTAGTAGATACTGTGTTGAATAACGTACCACTTTTAGATACTATTTTACTGAACAATTGTTATTTATAAAATGATATACATTGCACGTGTGGTCTTCAGTCTATATGTTTGATATGATCAAGATATAGGTTCATCAAATGGGTTTCCAAAATATTATTATCAATAAAATTGCTTGAAATTGAAATCACCACCTTTGGCTCCTTGTGCTTCCCGAGAGTGCAATGGATGCAAGGGGTGTATTAGAGGTTTGGAGGCCTTAAGAAGACATGATCACAATTGCAGCAGGGGAGATAGCTGTTGACATATCAACACTCTATGGTCAGAGTTATGATGCCTACTGCCTATGTTCAGTCACACTTTCAAGGTGTTCATAGTGCGGTCCTAACATTGGCAGAAGGCCTATAACTCTATTTGACTACAGCATCGGAAAATAAATAATTGTAACATGGAGTTAATTCAATCGTAAGTTTCATTTTTTCTTTTGTGGTTGTTTGTTACATGACTTGATGCATAATCATTCCCTATCTTCTTCCAGCTCCTTTTTTTACCTGAATCCTGTACTGTACCTGACATATAAAATGCTACAAACAATCTCGAAGCAGAGAAACAAAAAGGGGCAGCATCGGGTAGAATATAAGCAATGGTGTTCATAGTTTCTGGAGATTCAGAGGGAGCCTGTTTCATTTGTTTATATTTATTTCATGTTGTGCGATCTTTCCATTCTGCTTGGTGCATCCTACAAAGCTCGAGAGGGAGTGTTGAGGTAGACAAGCTTTATGATTTGAAGTTGAGGTAGATCATTTTATGTCTTGAAGATATGAAAGATACCTTTGTGTCAAGCGCGCCATCCGTTTTGACCGTTGAGAATTTCAAACCGAATTCTTCGGCCATCACACGGAGTGTTGCACATACAAGCGATTCTACGTGAGTTTTATCAAGCCGATCCAATGATACGGCAATGCAATGCTACGGCAAGATTAATTTCATAATATTTTCAGTGTTTCAATTAGATAGTTATTTTAGTGGTGTTATTAGTAAGTGCCTCAGCACGCAGCGGCAGCTAGTCTGTCTCTGTCATTATCATCCACCCTAACTGGGGTTGCTGTGAATATTCGGTAACAGCAACTTATCCTTCCTCATTAATGATGAATTGATTTTCATACCCAGCCCCAAATTATTGCAGTGAGAACAGAATTTCATGAGGAATCTGGTTGTGACATCAGATGATTAAGATAACCATTTGGGTTTGAAGTCAAATGTACAATAGCTAGCTATGTAAGAAGTTTGTGCCAAGAACACTTGAGTTGGATCCAACGGTCATCCCTATGTTGAGTCTGCTTTCTTCAGTTAAGCAATTGATAATTATTTAACAGTATCAGGAAACTGGTAATTGACAAACATTGATAAAGTAGTAAGTGTAGACCTGCAAATATGTCACATTTAGAATGTGAAAGTTCAATCTCATGTCCTTATACATCATTCAACATGATAGTACTTATGCCCAAATCAAAGCGAGGTAATCTATCTACCAATATCAATTGGTAGATATACCCTGTCATTACCCCAACATTCATTTGTTATGCTACACACATGCTAGAAATTGTACAATTATAAATATCCAATGAACCACACAAAGATAGACTATTTCATTATGTCAAGTTTGGGAAAGGATGACTGCTGTTATATATATCTCAGTGACATTGTGAATACATAATGCATTTGACACGAGAACAGGTTGAAAATTATTTCAAATTGAGGTTCCCTGAAACATCAAATCTCAAATCCCACAACCTCTTCAAATGCTTAATCCTCATCACAACTCTAACTTTGACCGGCAGCCACGGCCTTTGCAGCCTCTACTGCAGCTTTTTGCATGGCACTCTGCATCTCCTGTATTTTTACCGCCATCTGTTGTGATTGTTCTTCCTTTTTAGTAACGGTTGTTTTGAGTTTGCCACTGTAAAGAGTAACAAAGTTAGAACATCAAATTACGAAAATTGTTTTATCCCACGATGCAAACCTTACATTTCACCAGTAATATATTCCAATCTCTTTTTAACGTTATCGATCGCATCTTTGAGATCATTCTTGATGAGAACGGGTCCAATCTAAACAAAATGAAAGTCTTAGAGGGGCAGATGACATGCCAACCAAACGACCACAAATTAAATGAATTAAAGCGCACCTGCTTGTACACCACACTCTCCCCGCCATCAGCATTCTCGACCTCGCAAACTTCCAACTCCTTCAGCACCATTTCATTCTCATTCCGTTGAGCCATCAACGTGCCAAGATCGACGTTGTGCTGTCCGATCTCTTCTTGGAGAGAGCGAAAAGCGGAGATTTGTGTATCAATTTCTGCAGCTGCTTGGGTGCCTATGTTAGATGACATGGTTATTTGTTTTTTGCTTTTATTTTGGATTGGGGATTGGGAGGATGAAATGGGGGACTTGTGGTGGCCGCTGGTTGCTATGGTTGTTTTGACATGTTGAGAGATGCGCGGTTCGTGTTGGTTTCTCGAAGTTCGGTCTTTACTTCGCCCATGAGAAAATGAAATCGTTTTTTGTGAAATCCACGTAGGAATAGTACGAGCGAGGGGTCGCCTCGCCTAAAAGCTGGCGCGACACTTTGCTTGGTGACAAAAGGTGACAAAGCAAAAAAGTCGTTGTCATCGATTCATCGATCTCATCATCCATCTTCATCCATCGATCGAGAGGTCCATCGCGTATCTACATGTCGTCAAGCTCACAGTGGTATTATTTCAATAATTTAACTGAGGCGTAACATGAAGAAAATCAACGAAAGCAGTGGAGGCAAAGGTGGTAGTGGAGCGAAGACAAAGTCTGACACAGTTGACGTCGCGCCGACGATCAGAGATGTTAATAAATTAGTGGACGTTGACGTTGCTGCTACCACTGCACCAGCAGCGGCAACAGAGGAGGCGGTGTCATCCCAAACCGGCGACAACGATGGCGGCTGGAAATTCATCGATCAAGCCGAAACCATCGTGTTCCAGTTCCAAGAGAAGGATACATCCCCCCTAGCGCCCTACGCTCTTGAAGTAATTTGGATTCATGACAAATATTAATTCTTTATGGAAGAAACCAATGATGGTTATACTTCGCCGAACGGCTTGGAATGTTCGGAAAAGTTTATTGATCTCATTGAAACGGCGGCGAAGAAGGCCAAGAATATGACATCCTTCATGGTGCGGTATAATAATGAGCTGGACCGAACATGGCCCTATACTAAGGTGTCAAGGGTAGCGGAGGCGGTGTCGGCAATAAAGGGAATGGATGCTATTTTGGACAGCGTGGATGGAGATTATTTTGAGTACATCGTCAACCTTTTACCCACTAAGAAGTCGTCTACAAAGAAGAGAAAAGCAATGACATTGTCGTTTTCTCACAGTGTGGACTTTTCTCGTATGAAGCTTGTCAGAAAACTACATGTGCTCGAATATATTGGTGGGAATGCTATGAGTTTGATGTGCAAAAAATAATTCAAATTTCTCTCGAGAAAAAATACATAGCAAGATCCACATGAGACTAATCAGTGGAATCATTGAATTGGATTTGATGAAATAACTGCTGTATATGGAATGAATATGCTGGCTTGAATCTATTCTGATACCTTGTGCATTTAGAGATGTCCATCATAATTCGATAACAGATAACAACTTTCATGTAAACACTGTAGCATTTCATTCTTTGTCACAAAATTGGTTAATTAAAGTTGTTGTCCTTGAGGCCAAGCTTGACACCATGATGTCAATAACAAACAACAAATTCATATAAACAACAAGGAAAATGTACCTGAAAGGCTCGTAGCCTATTATGTTCAACTGATTGTAAATGTAACTTTTGAATTATGAACTGTTAAATCTCTCGGAACTAATGGCCAACTATCTTGGATGCATCATATGCTTTTACTAAAACGCTCTGACACTGACGAGATGCTCCACTAGGACTTCACTACAACTCAACAATAGACCTGTGATGACTCAACACCATATCTAACTTTTAGGGCAAATCATTTCCCTTAAAAGGCCCAACAGATAATTAATAAACTCTAAAACTATCAAGAAAATGAGCATCATGTAACATACCAGGTACAGCCCCCAGACTGACAGTTTGCAAATTTCTGGAACCACTGCTGCCTCCCTCAACTATTATAGGTGACTCAACTTTAAATCACACTGTAGTAACAACTCTACAATCATATATCATGTATTGATTACAGCTCACACACATCATAAGCTCTGCTTTGGTCACTGATATTGACACTGTCTCCTGTGTGAGAGTCTGAACATGATTGGTCAATTGTGATGAGCTATTAAGATGCAAACAGTGTATGCCACACTCTTTCTTGTCAATGGGTCTGTGAATTAGTCTGAGTAAGACTTATTGCCCTAAATTATGAGCTGAAATTACATCAATTCCTGACCCTTCTCTTTGCCGTACAGACTATCAGCACCTGTCTAATACAGAGAATCTACCAACCAACACTCCCGCATTTCTTACAGTGACAAGCTACACTTTACTTCTATAAAGAAATACAATAGCTCAAAGAAAATCTAAAGGTCTTTGTAAGCTGCCGGGCGACAGAAACCAATTGAAGAAGAATATCAAACAATATAGGTGTAATCAATCCCTGATAATCAATCAACCATGAATTGAGTGATCAGGGATGAGAGAAGCATTGAACATCTCAATCGAATCTAGCCACTGTAGTTGAATGAATATTTAAGATGAACATCGTTGTGTATCTCTTGGTTGTACGGTGCCCATTCCTTATTGTTTATTGGTGCTATTGCAGCCAAAAGGGAGCCCGGCAATGTTTCCTTCGACCAGTCGTTATCTGTTGTGCTTTGCCTAAAGATACCAATCAAACTGAAAGTGTCCACTAACATTTCGCAGTTTATATGACTGTAATAGATCATATGAGATACACTCACTATGAAAGATTCATGTTGTTGGATATTTAGTGAATTTAGTATTAGGACTCATGAACGTCCAATGATTCTACGTGTAAAAACTGTTACTGTTACCTGACCTCCGCTCAGTCGTTAAGTCACCGAGTTCATCCTAGTGTGGTTGGTCTACTGTTATATCCCCCGAGACAGTAATTGAATTCAAAGTAGTCACAAAAATGATTCTCACTCAACTATATTGTTATCACGCACACAAGCAAAATTGAATGAATGTTCGAGCGTGGTTTGACCTTTGCCTCTCACTGCATTGTCACCATCATCATCTTCTTCGCACTCATTGTCATCGTCATCATTATTTTTGTCGTCATCATGTTCTTCGTCAGAACCACCTCTCTTCCCTCTCTTATTTACTTTCTCATTTAACCTACTGAATTCATGGTTAGTGCCAATGCTTGTGTAGACAAAAGTTGTCATGAGTAAGGCACAATAGTCATTATCTTTATATTGGCACCCACTTTTTCCGATTTCACGTGTTATGTCGCCTAACTAAATTTTCGGTCACTTCCGGTCACTTGAGAAACTTTAACCTTAAAAACCGTCTGGCCTACAGCTAAACTACCACTGCCTCAGACAGAGCCTAGCAATTCGTCTAGATGAACATTTGCTGCATCTGCCGCGTGAATTCTGGGACTTCACGCCAGATGGGAGTTAGACACAGGGGTAGTTCACATGTGCGTCCGACTGTAAACCTTACAACCCCCATTTGCTTATGATGTGACATCCATCACTCATTACGTTGTCGATTTCGCAACCATAATTGGTTTCTGGTTGGAATACGTTATCGCTCACACCGGTTGCAACTAGCTGTCAACCCAAAGCAACTAAGTTAAGTTGATATTAGAGGTCCTTCCCTTCCCTTCCCACGGCCTTTTCCAGGAAATGGGAACAGCCAAATTTTTGCTCCCGTGATCTCGAGAAAAAAGGGATCTATCAATGACTCGAAAAGAAGCAGCAATGACGTCATCATTCTGCTCATGATGTCAAAAACGACACAGCGAACGTGCGTCACTCTATATTGTGATGTCACAAACCTCACAGAGACTGACGTGTTAGTCAATGAAGACACTTCAAAAACCGCACAAAGAACGTGCGTCATTCGATATTGGTGTCACGAAAACTGCACGTCGGTGCATGGCGCTTGTTGGCGACGTCATTGGGACGGATTCGAGTCACTTTTCGGCAATGAAATGACTGCGCCCTTCCCGTCATCCCTCCCGGAAGAATCTCCGTGATTCGAGAAGACTTCCCGTCCCGTTTCCCGCCCTGGGAATCCCGTTTCCCGTTTACGTGAAGGACCTCTAGTTGATATTGTTCACCTTAAGATAAAAAGAAATGTATCACTTGTATAGAATAACCCCATTATTACCTAGCATCAAAACCAAATTATGATTGCACCACCTATTCACTGTCAGACCACACAACTCCCTCCTGAACTTCATCCTCTTCTTTCAATGCTTCAACATTCATCAAATCAGCTTTGTTAACAACAGCCAGTTTTCTCTTCTTGGACACAGGCTTTGATTTTGCCTCCTCAACCTCCTCTTCACTGTCACCATCCTCAAAATTTTCATCATCATCATCACTAGTACCTGAACCATCATCTTCTTCCATGCCAACACTTTTCTTCTCATTTCTTTTACTTGGGGCTTTTTTGTCATGTTTAGCAGAGGAAGACCCCACTTGAGGAGTGGCTGTAGCCTCTAATCTTTTCTCCTTTGAAACGGCCACATCATACCTTTCTCTCATTGTCGGAATATTGGCAGGCTTCAATGCCTCCAATTGACGTACATCTTTTGGAGCATCCACTAAAGTCGCCCGTTCCTGGACAATAAAGGTTGAGTATTTCTCACAAAGCTCAATACTCCCTTTCGAATACGCACGCCAGCGCCCATTATTAACCTCTTTATTAAACTGTTAAAATATGCAACAATATGAGTTGAGGTGAACAGTTGAGACTTGTATGAGCATCATAACGAATTCTTGGCAACTAACCTTGCGTAATCTCTGAACAATAACATGAGTGAATTCTGGGAACCCTGGGGAGTATCGATACAAATCAATTTCTCTGTTGAGAAGAAGAAAAGTCTCTTTCAATACAGCATCCAATTGCTCCACATGGCGTAATGCTCCCTCCTTTGGAAGCTTGAGTATAAGAGGAAGGCGGATGCCTCTTACAGTTGACTTGGATTTGTTGTTCTTACCCTTTCCTTCATCTCTCAACGGCTTAGACCGAATTTCTTTTGAATCCAAAACACCAAGTAAAAGAAATGTTGTGGGTATAAAACTTTCTGTAGATGCCGCCAACTGTTGCAACAACCTCACACAATGAAGCCTAAGCGGTGTGTACCTCACAATAGGCACCAACCTCGTCACACCCAAGATAATCTCAGTCAGTGGGAATACCAAAGATCTCAATAAATTGGCCTCCTCATCCTTCCCCAAGCCCCCACCCAACTTCGAAGATGCCGCAGACTCTGTACTCCCATACTTTCCACAAGCAGCACTCAACACAGCCACCCACAGCTTCAAGCAATGCATATATTGCCAACAATACACCACAGCCATACTCTCCTTGGTCTTCTTCATTAATGCCGTTCGCAAATGCAATGCCAGTTGCCGAATGTAAACAAAAGCATGCTGATAAGCCGAGGCATAATCAAGTGTATAAAGCTCAACAATACAGTTCCCCATAAAAGTCAAAGTGGGCAGCACAGTCGTCACATTTGAAGCTGTACCAAATCTAGAACGTTGTGCATAGCTCAAATATGTCATTTTGAGACAGTCCTCAATAAACGGATAAGGCTGTGTGATTGCTAGTTGACGAATGCGTAAGAAGGCTTGGAGGCGGACCACTTGGTATTCCTGAGATGTGTCGAGGGGTGCACTCCAGAGTTTTATGCATGACTTGAGCATGGATTTGCTGATGCGTGGAAAGGCAGGTAGGAAGGGTACATAATTGGCGAGTGCTTGAAGGACAAATTTCAGCAGGTTGGCTTCCTTGCCTGCTTCTGCAAGGAGATGGAGGGTGGACTTGAGGAATGATTCAAGGAAGGGTCTCAGAGTTGACCAATGAGGTGATTTCATGAATAGTTTTGGGTTGAGTGGTTTGTTCACATCCAGCTTTGCAGCATTTTTCGACTCTCCTTCCTCATCTGAGTCTTCAGCCCCATCCTCATCATTCTTCTTCTCATCCAACAAATGCAAACGAAACTCCTCACAACACCCCATCAAACAAATTGCCATCAACCTATCAAACACTACGGGACTGGTAATATGAAACTCCCTCTTCTTCGTGGGGGCATCTTCCTCCTCTGAATCTTCAGCTTGTTGTTGACTTGATGCATCGGAAAGGTGACATGCAGTCTTATAAGCCGAGATGATACGTTTGAGTCCTTTGATGGAGTGGGAGTTGAATGCACTTTGTTCCAAGGATTCAAGCCGTTGAGGAGTTATCAGGAACTTGTCATCTGCATCTTCCTTTGGTTTCATCTCAGCCTCTTTCTTTTCATTTTCTACCACGAGGGTGTCTTCGTTATCCTCTTCTTCATCGTCGTCGTCATCACCACCAAATTCCAATAAAGAACTCTCATTCTCCTTCAAGTATTTATGAAATTCCGGATCCTTCTCTGCCAACTTGTCCAATTGTTTCTTTAGCCTGGCTTCCGAAGCAGCGATATCTTCTTCTTCAGAGCCGAGTGATTCCAAATCATCTATATCACCATCAATACTATTTTCACTAACTTCCTCGTCCTCTTCATTGCGACCTTCCGTGTCACTGCCTCCATCATCAATCTGTTTACCAACGGCTTCAAAGAAACTGTTAATGTCTAAATTGCCCAAATTACTTTCCCCCGCAAAGTCTCTGCCCTCCCTTTCTTTGTCTGCGGCTTCTTTTTGCTGCTTCTCTCGATCCTCCCTCTCTTTGGCAGAGGTGGCTGCTACGGCAGATGTGTTGGGCCTGGGTTTCTTTCCCTTTTTGCCGCCTTCTTTTTTGAGTGCCTTGACTCCTCCCTTGGCGATGAATTTGCGTGCTCGTTTAGTTGTTTTTACCATTATTAGATGCAGGTCGATTATCGATGTGCTTGAATTTAATGAAGCTGGCGGTTTGCAAAGATGATGGATGACACATGTTAGATAATGTGCAGTTGCAGATCAGTTCATGACATCAAACAAACAGAAGATATTTACATCGACAAGCGGCTGGGAATCACGACAAAAGGAGCAAATCAAGGTGTCCAACATCAAAGTTCAGTGTGGCGATTGTTCACAACCATTAGAACAGAGTTTTCTACATCAACGTTGCGGCGAAGGTCAAAGGACCGGCTGAGAGATCGATTGTTCCTACTTCCTACCTTCACCGGATGATGGTGATGGGCTGAATGATGAATGATGGCGGTCGGTCGCAATGATATATACCTTTAAATAAATTGCAATACTTGACTATCGAACATATTAAAGAATATAAATTTAAAGGTTGTACGGTTATGAGCATTATCAGAGATGGCAGTGCGTGGTTCACCTATTAATTCGCTGTCTGAATTTCTCTCCGGATTGGCAAAGGCAACTAACACGTGACCTACGGGTAATATTTCCGTTGTATGGTCGTTCATTTCGCATTTATCAGCCGGTAAACCGTTAGGTCGGATCTGGTTGCCGTTGCACCGCCCCTACGAAGACTCTCACATCTCACATCTTACATCGGAAATGGACGAATGAAACAACCATGTCGAGCCATGAATGAAAGCCTCGATCAATCCATCTTCGACGCCCTCAACACCACCACAACAACCAATACCTCCATACACCACCAATTCCAAACCCAATCAAATTCATTCCGTTTTTCCACCTCCACGACCAACTATAGCAACGACGACGACGAATTATCCCAAACAAAAATGCAAAGCGATCATCAGCCCGAAGATATAAAACGTTCCGTCTCTGAAACAGAAGAGGAATACGATGCCACCGCTACTATACACGACATGCATCGTAAACTTTTGTATCTAATGTCCAACCCGCAGTGTTTTCACGATGCGATCGAATGGATGGGGAAAGTAGAGAATGGTCAGGACCCTACCGCATCACGACAACGAGACGATGGAGGTCTTGAATACGAAAAAGAAGACGGATCACACAGCGTCAAGACTTCGGGTACGTCATCCTCCTCTGTGGGTGCTGCATCGTCTTCGTCGACAGATAAGAATACAAAGTATCCGGCTCAGGATTCGTTGATACCGCCGCTTCCGCTTCAGATCTTTACGCAGGATGCAGAGGTGGTGTTGCCGGAAGCCATGACGGCATCTCAGTTGTTTGGAATTGAGAGGGTGACGGGGATTGAGTTAGAGGCTGCTGCTGGTGTTATGGGTTTGAGTCATTTGTTTTTGAGGTGGTTAGGTGAGCTAGAGGCATGTGTGTATACATGTTTATATTTTTCTGCCCCCCTGCTTCTTTGTGTATTTACTGTAACCGCTGTTTTCTACGTCAGCATTAATGCCCGAAGGTGATCACATGAACATCATTGATCCACCCGGGCTTACTGTCATGCGCATCGCCGGAGGCCGATACCGCGTTACGGGAAGTCATAGAGTCGTCTGGAGATGGATGAATAAATTCTCTCCCGCCAGTGCCTTTGACGTGCCTCAAAATAGTAATGAAGCAGCGAGCAGTTCTGCCATCAATGATAAAGATGACGAGAATAATCAGGATACGGATTTTGATTTTGGAGATTTGGTCACGATGACAATAATTGATGTTTTTGAAACTGAAGAAACCGGAAAACTTCTGTCGTATTGCCCCACTTTTGATAATAGGGCTGTGCACAAAACGCAGGAGGTGGTGGAGAGGGTGAGAAAAGGGGCGAGTCATCTGAAGGAGAGGGTAGATGTGGTTGTTAAAAGTCCTACGGGTCAAAAGTGTTTAAAGGTTGGTTTTGACATGTTAGGACTCTCGTCACTTCTTCATGTATGTTTACGCTAAACTTTTCATTTCATCACACAATTTCCAAAGGCAGCATCTCATTTTAGTATGCGGAAATATACACAAGCAATTAACGTTGGTAATATAGTGAAGAATCGGATAGAAGAAGAGCTCAACAAACGCCAAAATGCCCCGTCTGATACAAGTCTTGATGCTGTAGCCGGAACAGACGTTGCAGATGATCAACACGAGCAAGCTGATGACGAAGTTGGTGAGGCCGAAGAGAAAAATACAAGTTCAGCTGCAGCCACGCCTGCTCTGGAGACAATATCTTCTGGGGCAGAGAGGGTGGAAATAAGTGGTGCCATGCTTTCAAGTAGGTCTAAGAATGAATATTATTTCAGTGATGATAGTACAGCGGCATCTTCTCCGCAGCCAAAGTGAGTTGAATGCTTGAAATGTGTAACAAGCCTTGGACTTTACTTATTTTTTGTCATGTTTGAATTGCATTTTTCGGCTAAAAGCCAACAGTTCGTGTAGGAAAATGCAATACCCATGAATGTAAATTGAAAACTATATGTCTATTGTTAGGTCCATGTTCAATGTTGGAAAATTGTTCTGTCCCTTCTTTGTTGCATTACATATCTATATCTGTAATTTTCAAATGTTACACCGTTATACAGTCCTCAAATAAAGAAATGAGAGTTGAAAGCTTGTGTTGAAAAATATTTTTCTTGAAGTTTATCCAACACATATTTTGGAAGAATATTAAGTGAAGAACTTCTCTCATGCCATGTGTATCAGGATTTTAAATCTGTGAAAGACAGGAGAACAGGAGGGTCTGGGTCGTGGTCATTTTTTGTTAGATGGGTTCACATATTTCACTGAGAAATTTTGGGCGTTCAAAAACGAAAGACGGACAAATAATTTATCCCATAACCTGCGAAAAATCGTGAGTTAGTTACGTTCATCGTGCAAAAATCCTACACTTCTACTGGTTCTTCTACATAAGGAATCAATATGTACTGTTGATGTCTTGGAAATCGCCCGAGTGGTTGGTGTTCGCATATCATCTAGAGGTGCAACTGAGTGAGTGTAGGATTTTTGCACAACGTAAAAGTGCACGTTTTTTGCAGGTAGTGCGATAAATATCAAAAACAGGGAGGGGATTTATACAATAATGTTGCCAAGTAGTTGACTGTTTCTGAAGGCCCCATCATCCCTGATAGTACCTTCTGGTTAGATGGATGATAGAGCCTTTATAGAGTGAGGATGAAGGCTACTCTAATCTCTAATAACCTCTGTGGAACCCTGTATGTTTGGTTGATATTGGTTCGTTGGGTTTGGTGTTAGGGTTTATCCGTCGCCGATACCTAACGGGTACCCGGGTGTGATCTTTGTACACTGCCGGCACCAAATTGGTTTATCTCTAGCCTCCTCCAGCGCCAAATTGGCGGATAAGTGATTTAGCGATTGCTAGATGCTGTATTAGGTGTGTTTTGCAGGGATATGTTCCTCCTGTCCCATCCATCCCTCATACCTTCTTCTGGGAGATACGTAAATAAAATATAATTATGATTCAGAGAGGTCATACAACATTGTTGTGCTCAGTGAGCTTTGGTTGTTGCAATTTGGGAGGTTTCTTATACATTTTATTATCTGGATTGAAAGATGATATTTGAATTGGTATTGTGGAACATATTTGTATAGAGCACAGTGGATTGGATATTATCTTCTTTTTTGTTGCCATTTGAGTCTTGGAGTTCTGGTCTACGTCAGACTACGTAGCCTCTCTGTTTGTTTTGATTTGTTCACTTTCATAGTAGAAATAAGACTCGAGGTAGCAAAGTCTCTTGCTGCAATAATTACAAGGGGGAACTCTGTTTCCCGACAGATAGAGGGTGGCTAAATTTTACGACTACTATAAGTGATTAGTTAATTATTACGACTACTTTGAATGACGTACTTAATATTATGTATTAAACTTATTTATGGATCGTACAATGATAAAAACTCATTGGGGAAGGTACAATCATGCCCATGACGCATTCAAAGTGATTAGTGAATAAATATTCATGAAAACGTGAATGAAATGAGAAGGAAAGGACATCGGCACAGACAGACAAGGCGGTCGTGAATTTCATGAATCGCTTGGCCAAATGATTCGACAATCAATCAAGCGAGCAGAACCAACAACCGCAAACAAACGAACGACAGCGAGCCGTCAAACAGCAACCATCAAAGCAAACAACTTGGGATTGCTACGCGCTACTCTGTCGATGAAACAAATCAGCATCTTTCAACTACACGTCGATGGGAACACCAGCAGCGCAAGAGACGGCTGGTGTTTACCAATCGACGTGGATAAACACAGCGACTAACCAGAAGGAGCTGGCAGACCAAAATAAAGAAACAACAATCAACCAAAACCGCGATCGCAACATCATGATAAACAATCGGCAAAGCAAGTAAGGCAACCTGAAGAATCGTCTCATCATCGATTGGATTTTTTATGAATGCTTTGCCTGATGGATGGTGATTGAATTCGCGTCTTGCGATTTGCAAGCACGATGTTTTAAGAGAATGAATGGCTCTGGCGAGCGAGCTACAAAGGATACTTTCAGATCGCGCAGAAAGATACTATTGTTTCGAAAGATACATTTTTAAAGGTATTAATACCATGCTTCTACAGAGTTTTCTACATAAGTAAAATTTACCTCTAACTTTTATGATGTTATGATACACGAATCAGATGAAAATGAAAATTAGAAAGGTAAAAGTGTAAAATGAAGCAAAGGTAATCTTGAATATGATTGATTATTATGATGATTAGCTTCAAATAATATGGTCCGGGAGTAGAGGTACCCTCTATCTGAT
>JALLAY010000373.1:0-16121 GCA_036939635.1 Cyclotella baltica | reverse complement strand
CCAATACGAACGAAGCCGTGCGGGAGGAAGGCCATACTTGGGTGGCTAGAAAATTGGTTCCAGGGGGCAGAAGCTGTGACGGTGGTGACAGAGACGCATCATCATTGTTATTCAGATCCAGTGATAAAGGGGAGAGGGAGGCACAGTAGCACCACGGTGAGGAGGGGTCGGATCTTCTCAATGGGACGGGATTGATTGGGATCTTTGAGAGTGGGAGGATCTTGTGTTTGTTGGAGTTGATTAGAATCATGCTGCCGACTGGGTGTTTGGTCTTTCCTTAGGAAATAAATGGGATCATTGGAAACTGGAAACGGAGTGACGTACAACTGCAGCAATCACGACGCTTCTGCTGAGCGGCTTTGATTGGAATGCGTGCAGTCGGCAGGCCGGTTGTAGGTGGATGGTTGGAATGGTCGTCGCGTGGGGTAGACGAGAGAAGACGAGAGTGAGAGGTGGTGAGAGGGATCGATGGTTGATGTGGGTGATGGCCTGTGCCTGTGATGGCGATGATGTGTGGGTCATCTGAGATTTATTGATGGGTTCATTTTAGGCTTGAGAGGTAAATCAACTATTTTTAACTTGATTATACCTGTAATAGCATTGAACATTTACTCAACGTCTGTTGGTTCGGATGGAGAGCAGTCATTTCTATATATCCAAAAGGTTATATTAATTACATTCCATCTTGTTACCTTTTGGTAGATTTAGTTTCTCGCATTTCACACAAACTAACTACAATATCTTTTATGCTTCGAGAACTTTTCCACTTTCAACCTCCACCTTCCACCCCATCACCATGTTCACCCACCTAAACACAATCCTAACAACCCACACCCCACCATCCTACCGCACCCCCACCTCCCAAACGGCCACACTCGGCCTAGTCTTCTTCTGGGTATTCGCCGCCTACACCACAATTCAATTCTATGCCGCGTCGACGTACGGACCGGATTTGGCGGCCGATTCGGTCTCGGCCGTTTATTTTTGTTTTACTTTGAGTTGTTTGGGGGCTCCTAGTGTTGTTAATAAGTTTGGGTGAGTTGATTGTTTGATGTTGGGTGATGCGTGTTTATCATGTACGATATTTATCAATTGGCTTGTTGTCGATACAAACAAATCAATCAATATTCATCAGATGCCGAACAACAATGTTCTTCGGGGTGCTAGCCTACGCATCTCTGGTCCTAAACTCCTTAATCTACTTCCTCTACGGTGGACCAGATATAATATGGGCACGACGAATGGTCGTCTCAGGAGGAGCAATACTAGGCTTTGGCGCCTCCCTCCTATGGACTTCACAAGGCCGACTTATTCTAGAGTATGCATCCAAAGCTGAAGAATTAAATGCTACTAATGAATCTTCAAATCCTAGTAAATCAAAATCACAAACTGGAAGACTCATGGGATTGTTCTGGAGTATATTTCAATGTAGTGCGTTGGTGGGTGGATGTGTGAGCTTTATTTATTACAATAAAAAACCAACAGGTTCGGCGGCGTTGTATTGTCTATTTCTGGGGTTTATTCTTATCGGGGCAATATTTACACAGTTTTTATTACCACCGTCTCTGCTTGAGAGTGGTGGCGGTGGTGGATCGATAGATTCTAAGGCTATTCGGAGGAAATCTAGTTGTGCATCTTTGTCAGAGCAAACACCGTTGTTTTGCAATGTTGATTCGGGATATACGGATGAAAAGGTGCCCTTTGATGAGTCTGTAGATGCTGATGCTAGTAATCATACTTGGGCCGAAGAGGCACGTAGCACCTTTCAATTATTCTTTACAGAAAGAATGGGATGTTTGCTTCTTCTCTTCTTCTACACGGTGAGTTTTGAAGAGGTTGACTGGTTTAATGCACTAGATACTGGCACTGCTCATCGATTGCATTGGAATATACCCAACAATCCTCGAAAGGGCTACAATCAACCATATCAACAAGCCACATTCGGAAACCGCTTTTTCACACGAAGAACAATTGGTGCAGAGTTGATCATTTTTCACTTGATGGAAATTGTAGGAGCAATAGTCGTAGGACGTTTTCTTGACGATGACAGAGTTGATTCAACATCACATCCCAATAGCGAAAGTGTCTGTAAACGAACAAGAGCAAAATTCTGTTTAGGAAGCTTTTTTGTAATCAACTCCATTGGTAATATATTGGCAGCATTTCAAGAATATGACGCAAAAAACTCAACAACCGCAATAACAGCACATGACATTTCAAAACTTGATGTACTCCCCCCATCCATGGCGTTTGCATGCTGGGGTTTTGCCGATGCACAAATTCAAGTCTATGTCTATTGGCTGATAGGAGGATTTTATGATTCCGGACATGACCATGCTAGAGCCGTTGGATTTTATAAACTTGTGCAATCATTGGGGACATCAATTGGTTTTTATTTGATACCGGTGTCGAGGTTGGGAGAGATGCATCAGTTGCTTTGTTCGTCTTTGGTTTTTATTTTTGGGACAGGACTTGCTTTTACCCAGTTGCCATCTGTTTAATTGGCAATGTTGTTACCGAGGTGTTGAAGTGGTGATGAATAAAAAGTTTCCGAGATCCAGGAAAAGGTTAACTTTTCACATTATTGAATTTACCTGAGAATGCATTCATTTTTCCAGGTACTATCGTACGGTATTGTCAAGTTGCTTCAGTGTTTGCCCTTTTCACCTTTGAATTTAACTTCAATTACCTTCTGGCCGCAATGAGTTCTATGGTAATATATATTGAACAGACATCATGAGCACCTTGATTCAAAATTTTGTACAAAATTAGCAAAACACTGTAACTTGAAAGAAAGTGCGATAGGTCTCTGCTGAGAACACTCATGAAATTATGGGTGCATCTTCTAACAAATAAACAACATGAATTAATACATTTTAAATTACACTTACCTCGAGCCGAACACAAAGCAAATAACGCGTAGTGTCCTATTGCTATGGTGGTTACTACCTATACATCTTTTCTATAGCACCACCCAGGAGTTAAAACAAGGAGAGGAAAAATATTACACCAAGAGTACTAAACAATCCAATATGACGGATGGACCCAAAATGCCAAACTTCATGAAAGGCACTTATTCATTCAACCCTTAGACTATAATTGTTGCATTACAATTATTTTATTGTACATAACCCGAATTCCAACACATTCATAGCCTACAGATTCCCTGAACAGTTGAAATTAACATCGGCAAGTAGTCTGATGATGAATTTTAAATCCTACTAAAAATCAGTTGTCTATCACATCACCAATAGCACATATCTACTCTTAGTATCTGTTACTGATTGTAGCTTATGCTTTAATGTGAGCTCCAATGAAGGTGCCAGCTACTTCCTCCATTTTAGCATATTTAACATATCTTCACATATTATGGAGTTGTTGAGATACCGAATAAATAAAACTAGTCCACCCAGCGAGTTTTGGGGTATCAGTACAAGGGTAAACATTGTAAACCATCATTGAATTTTACTATACTGTTGTCATTATCTTATGAAGTGTCCTGGGGTGACGAACAACTTGCATTGGCTAATGATGGTTGTGTGTACTTGTCTTTTTATTCTAGTATCCCAACATTTCTATCAATGAAGTTGTGGACATATTGTTAGAATCCGACAAAATACGACTACCGTAAAATGCGGTGTTTTCAATCACTCTGTCCTGAAATTGACACCTCATAAACATGAGGAAGTAGTGGATGCACTTCCCTTTGTCCATAGTGATACTCGCTGATCGCTGAGTGAGACTTCAATTTTTCCTTAAGTGTGGTGTGGTATAGTGGAACTTGATGTTCTCCTGGTCTAGCTTGTCATCACCGACCACTGTCACAAGTTGACTGTCTTCCCAAATATGGAGGTTTTAATGGCATTCCAGATGTCAACTATGTTGGAAGGCAAGGTTGGTAGGTTGGGTAGAAACAATTCAATAATGTTCCACCACGTTAGGGCTGTTTAAACAGTGACCTGTGGTCTTTGATAGAATCAGATTGAAATTATGAGATTAATTTACTAGTATATTAGGCCAGCTAATGGGAGAGACCTGTCTGAGTGGCAAGGTGGGTATCTAGAATTAGACAGAGTTAGATAGGTTAGAGTTAGACCCTACCTATCCCATACGCACCAGATTGCTTACCTATGTATGTTGTCTAATGAATAAAAAGATGGAATCAACAATAAAAAGGGCACCTCAAAAAATGTAAGCGGGAACTGATTGAAATTTTCAGAATTGAGGAGATAGACCCACCCCCACCGTCGTCATCTATCTATCATCATGGCACTCTCACATCTCACACCTTTGCGTGCTACTTGGAAACGGATCTTCGTCTTTTCAGTTGTGAGCCATGGTGCCATTTCAATTACCGTTTACCATGGCATTCGCCCTGACGCGTTGCTTTAACAGAAATGCAACCAGATTTATACACCTGTCCATCTTTTCTCGGCGTGACTTCATAAGTCGCTCGCTGTCTAGAGCCCCTGCTGCAAAAGAAGACTCATCCATAGACACCCAAAGGCTCCCTCTTGGCAAAATATTCAAAAACAACGACAGAGAATACTTGTTTTCAACCCGCAAAAACATTCGTGACTACGAATGGACCGTCGACGAGGCAGAAGACCTCTTTGAAAGCATCCTGAGCCTCAGTGATGACGACGATCCGTTGGAGTTGGGTGCCGTAACGATTATGGAAACAAAAATGTCCTCGGAAGCTAAAAAGAAATTAGGCAAATTGAGTAAAATGTACGACGTGCACGATGGACAGCAACGCCTTATAACATTGTGTCTTTTGCTGGCCGCTATCCGGGATAGTTTTCATACATGGGGGGAAGAATATAGCGACGATGCAGCTGATGCTGCCGGGCGCATATACCCCCAACTTAAGAGGTGTGCACAAGCCTTTCGAATTGAAGTGCGAGAGAAACATGCTAAAGCTCTGCGGTTGATACTTCAAAAGATGGATGAAAATGGTGCCAATATAGATGACCTCCTTGGCGATAGGAAGAACCTTGCGAAATCTGACCAGAGAGTCCTTGATGTGTACCGGTATTTCAGAAAAAGGATTAACGACCTCGGAGAAGACGCCACAATTCACCTATTAGAACGGTTTGACTCTGATGTTTACTTGCTTGTGTGTGTTCCATCAGATACTAAAATCGCAAGGAATATTGTCATGGGTCAAGGTAAAGGCAAGAATATTGAGCCGGTGGACGAGTTCAAAGGTTTGGTATGCTTCACGCACATTGGGAATGAAGATATCCAGGATGAGGTTTTGGAGCAATGGAACAATCTATCAGATGAGGTGGAACGCGATGTATTAGGGGAGGCGTGTATCTTGGTTGCACAGGGTGAGCTCAGGAAAGCTCTCAGGAAAAACCAGGAAGTTGATCTTTTGGAGGATTATTTAAACAAGTTTATGGCTGAGGGCGCTTGCGGAAAAGAGTTCTTTAAAACTAAAGTTGAGCCAGCAGCAAAGATTCTCAAGCAATTCAAAGATGGTGGTATCAAACTTGGTGGAAATGGGAATCCTAATGAAGCACCAAGCCTTTCGTTCCTCAGGTCTGCCACTGACGTAGCGACCTCCAAGGAAGTAAAGATTGCTGTCTTGGGTTTACTTTTGAAGCATAACACACATAAACATACACGTGATGTAAATGGACAAATGTTGATAGAGCAACAATTGAAAACACTGGAAGGAATTGCACTGTGGTCAATGCTCGCAAAGCCCAAGCCAAAAGAACGATTAGAAAGGTGTTTAAGTATCTTACACTCCACTGACTACAAGGATGGTTCATTGTCACAGGAAGAAAAGAATGTGATTCGTGAGATATTGGATACGGCTGAGTTTGGAGCCAAAGCAGTAGAGATCAAAAAGGTCAAGGCAATACTTGAGCGACTTAACGAATACTCGCTTCTCATTCATTCCCAAACATGGGTTGTACCTGAGGAATCTTCCAAACTTCATGTTGAACACGTACTCCCTCAAAAACACTCCGCCGTTGATGGTTGGACAGGCAGCTGAACTCCCAATGATTCTTCAGAGTGGAAGCACCGACTTGGCAATTTAGTGCTTCTCAACGAGAAGAAGAATTCCAAAATTGGCAATGCTCCTTTTGACATTAAATCTCAGCATCTTGAAAAATCACCATACCCCCTGACAAATCGAATCTCCAAATATAAGAAGTGGAATTTATCTTCAGTAAAGGAAAATCACAAAGAAGTATTGGATCTTGTGGAAAAAGTATTCTTTTAACAATATGTTATTTGGGACCACTGCCTTTTGTGAGCAGTTATGACGGTTGCATACTATAGAAGGTTTTTGTTTGCTATTCGATCATGCTCAAAACTTCTTGAAGAAGTTATTGTATTTTTATGTGCAGTGTTGAAACTGATTCTAACCAAAATATCAAAGATGTATTGAATAGACTAAAGTCTCTGGTAATCAGTTTTTAGCTACTACCAATTTTTGTTAATACATCTCAAATCAATGTTTTGCTTGTTATTATCATGGCCAGAATCTTACACATGAGACTGGTATTCATATCTTGCAGCTCTTCAAGAGATCCACTTTTCTTGGTTGTGACCAATGGAGATAGTCATCAAGTCTCTGCACATATAACTCCATTGTTGGTACCAAATTGTTACTTAGTTACAAGCAATGGTAAGCTGCAACCAGGTAACAAGAAATCACAGGAAGGAGTGCAAATGAGGCATTGTCCGAAAGTACAGTACATGCTGGTGTATGCAAAACAAGTGTGTAAGCAACACCACTTAAGCACCAATGATAGGTATAACTTTTAAATCAGCGATAACACAAATTATTACCCGAACCAACTCGATGGGTGGGATGCAAATTCTGTGTAAGGATAGAAAATGGAGTGGATTTTGAGCCTTGCTGAATCGGTTGTGGGCCCCTGTCTCTCTTAAACTTCAAATTACTGCATGCAAGTATTGCTACAATGTAGATGGTGCAGCCTGCTAAATATGCCAGAGAGAATGGAGAAAGTATCTGGCAGCTTTAATAAAGTCCATGTAAAGATATCAGCTTCTTGAGAAATTGGTGCAGTAATAGTAGATGTCAGTTCTAGACTACTAGACATGTTTTAGATCACCAGTCTAATAATGACTAAGTAATTGATCGTTCCAATTGATTAATGTTTTGTTTTATGAGACGAATGATCGTCTATAATTCAAGCAATAACTAACAAGAATACCACAGTGCTACCACGCTCAACACTCCCTCTCATTAGTTGGCAGACCAGATTATTCTTGATGCCTGACCAATTAATGTCCAGAAAATAGATTCACCGGGGAAACAAACTAAAGGAAGTCTCAACGGAGAACAAATCTTCTACTTATACCTAAGTTGATATAGTGTGTGCCACTAAGAAGTTGACAACATTGAATTGGTTTTGTGGCTCTCACTTTGGATCGCTGAAAGCCTAACATAAATCCTAATATACACTTTGCATCTACACTGCTCTTTCATCTGCTATGTAGGAATCTTACCTAAGATGCATACAAAATAACTTGCATATAATAGATGGTGCTAATCCATTGACTGGATAGAAATTTGATAATGTCCTCTCTTGGGGGTGTCTCACTTGAAATGATAAATGAAATGGTCTTGAACTGCTTTGAATAGAAATGATATGCTGAAATGGAGTATTAATTGATGTCATCAAATATTTTTGACTCTTCTGGGTCAATGGTGGTACCAAGTAAATTATTCATCGAACTTGGAAGGTTGTAATCCTACTTGGCGCCGAGGTATCAAATTAAATAATAATCTCATCTTGTCTGACCTTGCTACAAAATGCCTCCGTTGTGACTCTGAGAAGAATAATCTTGGGTTCCTTATGGATCAGGAACAAACGCTATAATTTCTACACAGAACGCCTCGGAGCTGTGATCTCCTTACTCTTGTGCTGCACACCTAACACGATTTTTCCTGACACGGATAAACAATGAACAGAGTTGACAATTGAAATCAATGGATCGCTTTTCTGAGTAGAACCAAACACTTTGGGTTTATTGACCTCTTAAGATGGTGTACTAATAGTAGATGTCGGTTCTACACACATTTTAGATCATCAGTCTAATAATGACTAGGTATAATTGATTGTTCGAATTGATCAATGTTATGATTTATGAGATGAATGATCTCCTATTCCTATAACTATAATTCAAGCAATAACTAAGAAGAATACTAAACAGTGTTCTGGTCTATCTATTGTCTCTGAAAGCACATACATGCAAATAATGATCTCTACCTCATATTACTGCTCTCATAGCCACCGATACACTTTTACTTCTAAGGGCACATGCTACTGCACTCAACACAGCTGGGCAGGCACTGTATCTGTTGTCTGATATCAAACATTTATGTGTCATTGACAATTTGATACAAAGCGGATTGGCTGATATTTTGTTGATTGTAGCATTTAGAATAGCCATTTAAGTCTGGCTAGTTAGTCATGACCCAATTAGCCCATTCATCATTATGACTATGTTTAGTAGTCATGATCAACGGTCCAAAGCACAATCATAATCAAATACCTATGGCATAGATAGCCTATGGCATCCATCAACAAGCTGAACTGCTTTTGTGGCAACAAAACCACAAAAGACTATGTCAAGGGCACCACTGTCAAGAGTATCACAACAAGCCTGTAAGACTATCATCAATTACAAACCATTGCACACATAAAAGTAAAGTCATCAAAAACCAGCGATGTAGCAATGACCCATAAAAACAATGCCAGAGAGCAACGAGGAGAAGAAAAATATCAACCAGCTCAAAAACAACTAAAGTAGGTGACGAGATCAAAGGAGATTAGAAACAGCATCTTTGCACATCATTACCACCACATTCGTCATCGAAAAAGCGCTTCCATCACCAGATCAACTCTAAGACCCTAGTTTTGCCAAAACAACCTCAAAACACCACTGATTCATCCTTGTCATCAAAAAGAGATGAGTGAAATATAGATAGTGTCATGAAATTAGTTGATTATGTAAGGTTATTACAGTACTCTTACTATGATCAACTTCTGTCTAGTGAATCCCTCAAAAATTACTAATAATGTAATGGTGTTTGTGAATCTTTCTAATGATCATTGTATTTGTGTGTATCTTTACTGTTTAAAATTTACAACACTTAAACAAAATGTGACACCGCCTTAAAACTTTCCAAACAAAGTTATCCTCAAAACATATTCATTCTCTTCTCCAAGCCCAAGCCTAGTATTTTCTTTTCGCCTGCATCTTCTTTTCACTGAGTTTTCCAATCACTTCAATTAAATTGCACTCTGACATACCTGCTATCAAAACAATCTTTTTCATGACTCCGGGTGCTAATATGTGCTCCCAAATAATTCAAGCAATAGAAGTTAGTTCAACCAACACCCCATGCAAGAAGAGTAACTGACTTCATCATAACCCGCCATGTGAGCAACTGAGCATTACATTGGCAAAAGTTTGTAAACAGTTGATGCATAACCAAAGGGCATTTGCTGTGCCAGTCTTTTGGTTGAAGCAACAAACAAATTCAGAACCGACAAGCTTGGTTGGTTGATCATCACAAGGTGTGTACTTAGCTGTATCTAGGGCTGAAGCTGAGGAAACTCTGTTGTGAGCTTCAGCGATGACATTGGGGGAGCCAGAAGGTGAAGGCAGTGATGGTGGGGGATCTGGGTCAGCTATGGTTGGTATGAAATGGTGAGGAAGTGATGATTAGTCATGGTTATTTTGTGTGTCATACCCACTAGATGCTGGGTCCAAATGCCACCCAATACCCGAATCCTGGCTAGCGTCATCGTAGGTCATCGTCATCGTCTCGTCATGCAAATCAGATCAAAACCTATCAAAACAACCATGGTGCCATCAAAGCCCATGGCACGCATCCGCTCATATAAATCAACACATGCACAATTACACCGTCTCCTCCTCCTGCTAACATTAATAGCAGCCTTCCCCACCGCCCCTCTCGCACTAGGCATTCAACCGCATCAATATGCTTCAGTTTCATCATCTTCGGCACTTCGATCCACCACGAAAGCGAATGAAATCACTCATTCATCCCGCACATCACACAACAAACAACCACCACTACTATCAAAACTGCTGTACAAATACGTAGATCCACTACTAGACACATCATCCCACCGCCAACTCCAACTCTCTGATGCCTTATACGTACCCTCTGATAAATTAATGAATCCATCAGTCTCTCGCTTGGAATCCATTTACAATTCTCACACGCATACTAGATCAGGAAAGTCAAAACCAGCAGCTACACTCGCTAAATCACTACTGGCAGCTCAAAAAACAACACTCCTAAAAACAGCCATCCTACGTCTCGCTAACACATTGATTCAAGTATTCCCCTCTCTCCTAATTGCACGTCTACTCCGACAAATCGAGGCTGGATGCTCACTATCAGCAGGTAAACCAATACGTTCGGCTTTAACATTGGTGGGAGTATTGAGTCTTAAAATGATTGTAGAGAATTGGTATTTTTATCATGTCGTGCTTTGTTCGGGGGAGGTAAGGGGGAGTGTCGGGGGGATGATTTTTGATAAGAGTTTGAAGAGGTTGAGTGGCAGCTCTAAAAGTATCGGTGACAATGTTGCTGGCAATAAGGGTGCTGCTGCTAAAAGTGCCAATGGTGGTGATGGAGGTGGTGGAACAGAAACTCTCTCCATGGGACAAGTAGTAAACCTAATGCAATCCGACGCCACCACACTAGAAATGCTCACATTACAACTCCACACAATCTGGGATGGACCTCTCCAAATTGCAATCTACGTCATTCTTCTCTACAGATATCTCGGATCATCGGTACTATACGGTCTAGCTGTGCTATTGACAACGTTACCATTGAATGCAATAACACTTCGTGTATTGAATAGACTTAGTCGGAAAGAAATTGAAGCTAAAGATATGAGAATGAGGAAAACTACTGAGAGTATTGGTAACATGTCTTTATTGAAGTTGATGGGATGGGAGAATTTGTTTGCACAAGATGTACAGGAATACAGACAGCAAGAGTTGAGGAGACACACTAAACGTGGTGTGGTTAGGGCTTTTTCTCAAGCTATTTCCAACACTGCTCCAACGTTGTCACTGGTGGTGACATTGAATGCCTACGCAAAGACGGGTAAACCTATCGTGGCATCAACAATATTTACAGCCATTAGTCTATTCAATCAATTGAGATTTCCACTATTCTTCTATCCAATGGTGATTGATTCACTGGCAAATGGACAGAATTCACTTAAACGAATATCGGAATATTTGGAAATGGATGAGATTACACAATATGTTGAGTATAGACCTAAATTGCTTCAAGGAGGAAGTATAGAAATGACTCATGGTAATTTCCTTTGGTCCGCTGCCGGACTTGGGGAATGCAATGATACACATTTGAATGCTACCGTCGAAGAAAAGAGTGGGTGCGTCCGTGCCCTATGTGATGCATCGTTATCCATCCAACCAGGGGAGATTGTAGCCGTCATAGGTGGAGTGGGCAGTGGTAAATCCGCTCTTGTAAAGGGGCTAATTGGTGAATTGATTCCCATACCGCAAAACCCAAAATTGATCCAAGAAGAGTACGGGGTAACTGCCGATGTGCCGAGGGTGACGGCGTACGGATCTATTGCGTATTGTTCTCAGGAGGCGTGGTTGCCAAAGAGGACGATTCGGGAGTCGGTCGTTTTTGGGAGGGGGTATGATGAGGAGAGGTATTTGAGTGCTATTTATACTGCTGGTCTTGATGAGGATATTGCATCGGATGACAATGTATCTACGGATGTGAGAAAAACAAAAGGTATGCTAACGCATGAAACTGATGTTGGTGAAAATGGTGATAATTTAAGTGGAGGTCAACGTGCCCGTGTCGCCCTTGCTCGAGCTTTATACGAAGACACCACCGGCGTGTACATTCTAGACGACCCCCTAAGTGCTCTAGATGCATCTGTCGGCTCTACCGTATTTGAACGATTAAGCCAAAGACTAAGACGAGAAAAGGCTGCTACTGTATTCGTCACAAATGATCCAAACTTACCACGGAGATGTGATCGAGTCGTGTTGATGGGGACAGATCCCGTTAGTGGGTGTTCGAAAATCATGGATGTTGGGACTTATGATGAGTTGTTGGAGAGGGGTCATGATTTGCGTACTATTACACATCTTGATGTTAAAGATGATAAGGAGAACAGGGATGGTGTATCTGTAAATGGTGATGAGGCTGAGATTAGTGTTATGTACGAGAGCAACCAAGCACCACCTTCAAGCATTGACAATGCAACATTTGTTTCAGCAGAAGAAAATCTTGTTACAAATGGCGATGCAATTGACAATAAAATGATGTCAGAAATTCACGAATCAACACCACTGTCAACTGACAATTCAACCTTCTCATTATCAGACTGCAACGTTGATCCTGACTGCATGACTTCAGTAGAAGAAGACCCAACATTCTATCCTCTATCGATTGAAACGAACCAACAAAGCCTTCCTTCACCCGATTCTCCTCAGAGGCAGCTCTCCACTGATGACAGTATGTCAACTGGCTCTGTTCCTCGAAGCACATACATTACCTACCTGAAAAGTGTAAAGAACCCTCTTTTGTTATTGATCGCACTAGGCTCATACTTTGCATCAAACGGCAGCCAATTCTTTCAGCAACTGGTAATTGCAAAATGGACCGAAGCCAGCGCCGGTGGTGCAATATCAGCAGCCATCAGCTCCAAGTACTGCCGTCAGCTCATTTATGCGGCCATTGGCGTTTCAATATCAATGTACATGAGATCATTCCTTACAATGAAGGCCGGAGTGAGGGCCTCTAAAACAATCCACCAGGCCATGCTCAAGTCTGTATTTGGTGCGCCTATTTCTTTCTTTTCGGCTACTCCCAGTGGTCAACTTTTGACTCGGTTTGGTAGAGAGTTGGAAGTTGTGGATCGTTCGTTGCCGGATGGGATTGCATCTTTGTTGTTTTGTTTCTTGCAGGTGTTTTTCAGTACCATTGCACTTGCGTGAGTTTTTCCATGTGCTATCATTGAGTTGATTTGCATATCTCACAGTTGCCGAATATGTATTATTCTCAGTGGTGTTGTTACTCCACTCATGACATTACCTCTTGGACTTGTTGGAGTATTTTATGTCAAAACAATGGCACGGTTTAGACCTGCGGCTCGTGATTTAAAGAGACTAGAGAGCAAGTCGAGATCACCAATTTACACCCACTTTCGTGAGGCACTGCGTGGATCAGAAACCATCCGATCTATTCCAACGGGCGAAGGATTGTGGTCTAGGAAACACCGTCAATTGGCAGATGATAATTTGTCCATCTTTTATTCGGTGAAGTCACTCGATAGATGGCTTTCTATACGTCTTGAGACACTTGGAAACGTTGTCGTGTTGGCCGCAGCCTTTGCAAGCATCCTACTTACTAGGGCAGGGAAGCTTAAGTCAGGATCTGCTGGATGGGGATTGACACAAGCTCTTAGCATCACCTCGCTTTTGGCTTGGTGTGTTAGAGTGCTCACAGATCTTGAAGCACAATTTCTTAGTGTTATGAGAACATTGGAAGTTACCGACTTGGAATCAACGACTGTAAAAGGTGTGGATGGAATCAAGCCTCGAATGCCAAGGGAATACTATGAAGCTGGAGAAGCATTGGTGGCCTTACAACCCAGCGGGACGAAACCACCACAGCCTCTGCCTCGGACTGATGCAGACCTGTTAAATTCAGGTTGGCCTTGGAGAGGTCATATTCAACTCAACAATGTTTCAATGAGATACAACTCCTATTCACCTTGTGTGCTTAAAAATGTGTCAGCCAATATTCCCGCAGGTACTACTTTGGGTGTTGTTGGTAGAACAGGTAAGATTGATAAATTGATGTTTTTTGATAACTCCTTAATCCAACAAAAAATATTCCAACACTTACTTTATTGCTTGGTATATTAGGCAGTGGCAAGAGTTCACTTTTGCTAACATTATTTCGACTCGTTGAGATTGATGGTGATGGAGGTAGTATCACAATTGATGGTGTAGATATCAGGGCACTATCACTAAAAGGATTGCGAGATTCTATTTCAATCATTCCACAATCTCCAACTCTATTTGCTGGCACACTTATGTACAATTTGGATGCATCTGGACAATCAACACCTGAAGTGGCATGGAGTGCATTAGAATCAGCAAGTCCGGAGCTTGCCAAATATTTTAGAGATTCCGAATCTGGATTGGACACAATCATTTCTGAAGGAGGCGACAATATTTCGGCCGGCCAACGCCAACTGGTTTGTCTAGCCCGAGCATTGATAAAACGCAGCAAAATACTGGTTTTGGATGAGGCAACGAGTTCAATAGATATGAAGACAGACGCCCAGGTACAGGAGACGATCAGGAGAGAGTTTGTTCAAAAAGGGGTAACCGTTATAACTGTTGCACATAGATTGGACACTGTCCTTCAGTATGACCAAATCATAGTCCTTGATTCTGGCAAACTTGTTGAAATGGGTAGACCGGACGAACTCCTGAAGAATCCTGGTGGATACCTCCGTCATTTATATGATGCTGATAAACAAAACCGGGTTAAGGGAAGGCAGGTGTTAATGAGTAGTCAGAATTAAAGAATTGTCTTTTAACTATGACCAGCTTAAGGTCACAACAAATATACTTACTTACATTAATATGTGCAGACATATTGTACAATTTCGTGATCGAATCACACTCCGAGCGGCAATAATGTGCGAACTAAAATGAGAAAGGTCATAGAGTGGCTTAATTTGTGAGTGGATTAGTGAGTGAACTATGGTAGTAGAACTGGCCTGGGTACAAGGGCGGGATAATTTTAAAATACCCCAATAGAAATAGACTATAAGCCATGACAACATGGGCTAGTCTTAGCAAATGACTGGACAAACTTAAGTTTTTGAGCTGTTGAATTATTTTAAGGTTATATCCAAAGATACCTTAAGATAAAAATATTACCCTTTCATATGTGAGATGTGATGTACAATTGCCTATCAGGTTTTTCTTTTTCTTTGTTCAAGGATAGTGGAATTATACACATTAGTCGATGCCGCACTCTCATGATTGGTGTTGTTCTTTCCTCCTTCATATTTACATTGTTTTTTTGTTGTTTTGAATACTTTACTAATCTTTCTGTTTCTGTGTGTGACTATATATTTTAACAATCATTCTATTTTTACCCAAGATTTAGATTTATCTGCCAGGATTCCACTAGATACTATCTACATCTTGTGAACAGATCGCATTGGTTCACTACAGTTCACCACTGACGTATCAAGAACAAACTTGTGTGCGTGGTGGCATCATTTTTATGTGCACATGCCACTGTTTGGACTCGATTCGCGGAGATGCAGGCATTGTCATCCGACTTTCGAGGAAAATTCTTCCCAAATGTTGTTTTGATACAGATTATTTCAGTCATTTGAGCAAGTCACATATTAATGGTCACTATCTATTATGGACTCCAATCTCCAGCAACGGGTGACACTTGACAGGTGCAGGGCCTCGGCGATGGGCGATGGAAGCCAGGAGAGGCATAGCATAAACTTCTTCTATGTATGTGCAATGGTCAGACTTGGAGGATATAGTCATTGATTCATAGATGGATTTTTGCATGTTATTTGGCAGGGCTATGAATCATGTCTATGAACGAAGTAGCTATAGATCTATCATGGTGAAGGCAGTGCTAAGTTCTCGTCAAATGCGGAGCAAGTGCGGAGGTGGCCAAAAGTGTGCTGCAAAACACTCCGTGCCCACTTGTGCCAGTTGATAATAAAATTGGCATTGCAAATGAAAAATCTGCAATTGTGTAAGGGCTAGACATAAAAAGAGGGGCTAACCACACGTCGTGGAGGTATAGAGGGTCTTAAGTGGCGGTTCCTGCTTTCTTAGTAACATAAAGAAAAAAACATTACTTAAGGCATAATGATAATGATGTCATTTGTTTCTTATGATGTCACATGACATCTACAAGTCACCCTAACACTAACACACCCACGTGCATCATAAGTTGCCATAATTTTAGTGGGGAAAATCATATTTGAGGCGAAAACTAGGTTTTTCAAAGAGCTATAGAGGGTCTGGGC
>JALLAY010000372.1:0-16235 GCA_036939635.1 Cyclotella baltica | reverse complement strand
CCCGATCTTACATTAGACCACCCCGGCAATACATGTGCTACAAATAGAAAGGCTCATTTTGAAATTGAAATTTGTAGTCACCTCCGCAGCTGAAGCTGAACTAGGAGCTTTATTCTTGTTCAATTAATATTATAAATACGAAACAAAAATTAACCTACATCTACAAGTGACTATAAAGATCAGACATTAAGGAAAGATTTTTACATCCCCCAACAAAGAACAAAAGTGAAAAAATCAGCAATTAGATGTAGCCTTTTGCTTCCATGAAAATCTCTAGTTGGTAAATCTCAACTAGTTTCCCCAAGGTCGTCAGGACTGACTGTTTCTTTGTTTTTGACCATTTTATTATATTGTTGACTGGGTGATCTATAATGAGTGGTCCATTTGCCGAAGTATTGACAATCTTTTGCTTCTGGTCTCCAGCAAACTCTGTGGGATTGTATCCTCTATCTAGCATGTCTGAGATTTCATTATCACTGCCATACAGGATGTTATTTCTCATTTTCCATGGTGCTTCAAAGATATCCCATGCGCCATGTTTCAAAGATACAGCTTGTTCCACTGCCTTTTCTTCATAATTTTGGTACCAGTTTGGTTTGTCACGGGAAACCAGTTCTTCTGTAATAAGTAAACCCAATCAATATGACGAAAACCCCAAAGAATAGATGTGCTACTAATCCTTTGATTATCTAATATTATATGAACCGGCCATGATCAACCACCTACACCAGTACACTGTGACAATGCCACTACAGCTCGTATTGCCAATAATACCATTGAAAATGTTCTCCATCGATGAAAATGAGATTTTTCTGGGTTACCGATCAAGTGAGACATATTTTTATTGTTAGGTAGCACCCGGGTCAAGAGAATTTTGTTGATTATTTTACAAACATTTTGACACGCAACAATATATTGTGGTCAATCATTGGTATTTACATGCCAAGTCATCCCCATTTGTTTTGCCCAGAGCATCAGCCCATAGGTCTCTGAGAAGTTGTGTTGGAACTCTCCCATATGGATACTTACATACAGATCCTCTACCTAGGATAGCCAAACGTAAATACATAAAAGTCCCTCCTGTCAGCAAAGACATCACGGGACTGCAGCACAGCCAACCAGTTCTAGCTGTTCTCGTATGTGTTCATGAGCAAACAGATATAGCCATAATTTGCTAATCACAAATGTAATATCTACTTCTCATTTGCCTGTTCAACACTGCTTGCTCAATTTGTATTATTGCAGGTGCGGTGCAGAAGCCAAGAGGATGTTTGTAGACATGAAAGATTTTCCTTTAGGTGAAAGATTACATGCAGATTACTCTTTTTACTCTGTCAAGTCAAAAAGAGGTTTTATTGCTGCATTAACAGTAGTAGATGCGACATCTAAAAAAGAGTGGAGAATCCCATGCAGAAAACGAGACCACCAGTCTCTCTAGTTGTGAAGCTTTCAAGGTGTTTTGATTTCTTGTCGATGAAGGTGGAGAACTTGTGCGAGCAACAGCTTTTAGGAAGGCAATGTTTGAGCTACACTGCAATTAGTTGTTGGATCAAGGTGGGTACAATTCTACATGCAGCAGTAAAGTTGAAACAACCTACCCACAAGCTAAACATGCAGTCAGGCTAATGTTAATGACAAACAACTTCCCTTACTTCTTTTGGTACCTCCCAATGTACAGCTGCTTGATCAAAAACCACATCCTTCATACTACAATTAACCGAATACCTGAGCATTATTTCTATGGAACCAAACCCATTTTGTGACTAAGCTCTATCCTAATCTGAGGGCCTCATATCAGAATAGTCAAGGACACCTCAAACTACCTCCTCTTCAAGCAGGAACCGTTCGAAATTGTAGGCATATAACCAATTTCACATACAAGGATAACTTATCTCCATAACCAAAGGGTCATGGTGGCTATTTCATGGATCATGCAGGTCATACAATAGTGATGCTAGCATGGATACCAAAAACAAATTAGTTTGCGTTGTAGATAGGAAGTTTGATGAATTTGGTGCAGATGTCAAACAAGAGAAGCTTACACCAGGAGAATTCTTTCTTCACAATCATCCAATCATAGACCACAACTCTAACAAAGCCATATGCTTGATACACTAAAAAACAAATCCAATTGATCCAAAGAAGTGTGTAACAATCAAGCTGCTTCTCTCAACATCATTAACCACTGAACTTGGAGTAATTTTGAAGATGACAAGCACCATGAAATACCTATGCTCTGACTCCACTCTACTCTCATTCATCAAAATAGGTTTCATTGGCCGCAAGCATCATGTTATCTCAATAAACAAAATTGAACCAATCACTGCTATGTATGTACTTGAATCACTTCGAAGCTTGC
This sequence comes from Cyclotella baltica, assembly GCA_036939635.1. Lineage (NCBI taxonomy): Eukaryota > Bacillariophyta > Thalassiosirophyceae > Thalassiosirales > Thalassiosiraceae > Cyclotella > Cyclotella baltica. The sequence goes on along the minus strand of JALLAY010000372.1, from coordinate 13,876 downwards.
AAACCAATGGCCCAAAAAATAAAGATGGTAATATGCCCAGTAGACAACAAAACAACAGTCCTTAACTACAAAACTTGCCATGCTCAACATGATAATATAACACATTGTTTTGCAAATATAGTACAATCTCAAACTAAACCTCTGTGAGGAAAAACCTTCTGCGAATGTATTGATGACAAATAGTTGAAGAAGGATTGGATTGAAGCTCTCTTTGCAGAGTAGAACAAGAACCAGAAGTTAGGCATGTACTCCCAGCCCCAAGGCAAAACAACTTGGTATTGATCTATGGGAATTAGTAGTCACTATGCAAACAGAAGCAAGCAAAAGAAGGAGATAAACTTCAACTTTTCCTGCTCAACAACATGCTCGGCCTCCAGTATTAAAGCAACCCTCACCATTACTTCGGATCATCAGATGGTGAGAATTACTTTCAAACAACACTTGTTCCCGGCCATCGGAAAATTAGCATCCATGTCCAACCATTCTAGGTTCAGTGGTGTGACCTACAATTCCCCGAGCTCAAAGTTGAACAATCCGAAGATGAAAAATTACATTCAATGCAATAACGGTCTCCAAAGACAATGAGATACTGGACGACTTTGGTATACCTTCACTCTTTACACATGATCATGCTGACTACAAAGATTGAAAAATGTCAACAATTGTCCTTTATGACACTTATGATAAGGATACATATGAACACTTGTTTATGTAAATCAAGAACACATGTTGTTAGTAAAAGTAAATACAAGCACCGATGACTTTTAATGTGCCTATTTGACCATATTCAATGCCCTCAGAGTCCTCATTGACAAATATGTCACTGTCACAGCATAGACCGGGCCTCTTTTTAATTATATGAACCTCAGAATTGTTCAGCCGTCCTAGTTTTGATCAGACAAAGCATATCAAAGAAAATATCCTCGACCTTTGGTTTCCTGACAGAGAGTATGTCAAAGGCTTACACAGAGTACAAGCAAGAACTAGTAGAATCTATGCCAGCTGACAAGGATGAACTTATCAAGCTAGAATGTCAATACAAAGGTTCCTATGCGCATATTATCAGAACAGTGCAACAGGTGCATTGCAAACAAATTAGCATTCTAAGGAGTCAGAGTCATACACATAGGTTGATTCCTTTACAACAACCATGCTATACTTAGGCCAAGGATCTGAGAGTTCAATTGCCAACTTCAATGTTAATATCCACGATCATGGATCCTACCAAACATAAAGCATCTTTGCATCAATCATGGTAGCTTAAATGTCATAGATAAAAACGTGATCCAATCAAAATTGCACTTTTCATAATTGATCAGCCCACGGCCCACGCAGTGGCATGGTTGCTGGCTACATAATTAATTCAATCAGTTTTAATGATCATAATTTTTTTCTTTACACAAACAGAAAGCAATATTACTTCTAGTTTACATTTCACATTTTATTCATCCGTCTAAAGCCATCCCAACAAATGGCTTAAGACAAACTAACATTAACACATTATGTATCCAAAGAACATCTCCCCCACTGGTACCCACAATCTCTTCAACCAAGACCGATTCAAATATCAAACTATCAAAATTGGTTTGTAATATTCTTGAATTGTGATTATAACCAAGACAAACGCACGTGCAAATCAATGATGTTCTTTTTTGTTACATTAATAAGGGTTACTGTGAACCATTCAGCAAAACAACTCAGCCAAATTGCTGTAAATTCTACTGACATAGAAACACTTGGATACTTTAGTCATACAAAAAGAGGACTGTTCTTCTGCGAATTGTTGAGATTTCTAGACCTCCCCATCGGTGGCTCCCTTATCACCATCTACGAAGATAACCAGCCCTGTATTGATATTGTTGAATCCAATGCACTATCATTCAGAGTTAAACATATCACAGTGCTCAATGCTTTCTCTCATGAGATATCTTTTTCAACGTAGTCAAAGCATAATATCTGAACACCACAATACAACCTGCAGATGGAGGCACAAAATCACAATTAGGTCTTGTATTAGAATGGATATTGAATTACTTCATGTGAACATGTGACTACTCGCCCGCAAAGTCAACACATGCCATAAACATTAACCTGTCTGAGTTCAAAACTTACTACGATAAGGAATTCAAATCAAACACTCCGTAACCAACCATTTCACCACCTTCCTCACTCATTCTTCATTCATGGGTGACCTGATCTGCTCTAGATCCACCTTCTACCTTCGGTTAATACTGACAACATATCCTTTTTGACACATAGAGGTGACGGGTGATACCGAGATATTTATTGATTTTAGAAGACGAATAGTCCAGGCTCTCAGTGAAAAGATCATCACTGTAATAGAGTCCATATATGAAAAGTATGATTAAGAATCCAAAAATTAATATGGCTTTTCATTTTATTCAATCATTACTTTATCTTTACAACCGCTCAGCCCTATGTCAAAAGATTCCAAGGAGGGGCCGGGAGATGGACACTTCTTAATGTCCAGTATGTATCCCTCAGATAAATAATGGCAGGATTCCTAAGACATTCTAAAGTGATAGATTTGACTCTATTGGTCTAAACGATCCTTGTCTCCTGCCTAGCCAGAGCAGGACTAGATACCGAGTCTATCTCCTCCAGGAAACTACTCACACCTAAACTAAGATAACTAATGCATAAAGCTATTGTTTTAATTTGTATACACATGTTGCATTAGTGTACTTCATTGCTTCAGCTACTGTGTGCACATCATGCTGTCACTTTCTGTTTAATTTTAAGGTTGACCAAGGCAAATACTTCAATCTGAAGTAAATAATGAAGGCAAATTGAGAAATTAGTTTTAGGCTGCAGGTGCTGCTGCATCTATCAGTGATTCGAATTCTTCTGAAATTGATTTTGCACAACACAAGCTAGTCAAGTTGTTGATCAGTCTCCGCTGTAAACGAATATGGCGCATGATTCTCAACAGAAGGATGACTTTCATTTTGATAGTAAAAACAATGTATTTTGGTACCAATTTGACCACACAGATCAAACTTTTTGGTCTGCAACGTGAAGATATGATAGCACGGAGCAATCTAACAAGCTGGGGCCATTTCTTTTTTAATAAAGGCAGGATTCTGAATAGACCTACAACTTTGTCAACGAATGATTTCTTCTCACTAAAAACTGGTTGAACGAAAAGCACCTCCCAGGATAACATGCTGATAACATCAATAAGGAACCATGTTTTCAGATAGCTAAACTTGGTAGTCTTCACGTTTCTGTATCTCCTGTCGTCCGCCAAAAAGTTGAATATAATATCAGCAACACACCAAAGATCCAAAAATGTAACAACAAGATCTCCAGAGACACCACCAAAGAATAGAGGCAATGCGGTCTTTTTAGCGCATACATTGTTCAGTAAGTGAGGAAAGCACTTGTCTCGCATACCAGCATATGTAGTGTAAACTCCAGCAGTTAGGCTGAGAAGGATTGTGCACATGTCCCAAATAATTTTTAATAGATGATTCACAGGTATGCGTCTGGATTGACTGGTTGGTCGCGGCGGCTCTTGAAGACAAGAAGCCAAGTTTTCTGGTAGCAAATGAAGGGCGCATTGTCCATCATCAAGGCTGACATTTTTCAATTGATGAACATCTACGGTCAACAATTTCGGTCTCGGCCTGTTGCTTTTACAGTTGCACATGTTCACGTATGAGCGATGGAAAAAAGGGTCGGCTTGATAATCTATGTGCAGTTTCTGTGAGTGCTCGACGAAAACATAATTGTGCATACATGTTGACATCTCTCTCTCATGGGAAGACACTCTTGGAGTTAGTAACGGGCAGACCTCTGCTGTGTCAGTGAACACTGACTGATTGATGGTTATGATGCCACCACTGCCTGCTGCCCCAGCTGCTCCGCCGTGAAAGCTCTTCTTTGTTGCTGACTCGTCGTCATGGCGGCGGTTGGAAGTTGGAATGCTTTTCGACTTTTCCAACTCACTTTTCCCGCCTTTTTTGTGTAGCTAATAGGATGTACGTAAAAATACATCCGGGCGACAATGGGCTTTTCTTGGGCAGACGTTGGGCGTTGGGCGCGTCGCAGTTTCCCTTTCCCCAACCGAAAACAAAAAACAAGAACAACGATGAAGAACCCCACTCCGCGATGTTGACACGACGTTAAAGCACACGCATGGTCCAGAAATAAATGAAAGCAAACCCAAACCAACAATACGTAGTTAGCAATTGTTCATAGAATCAATAATTTCATTCCAATGTACAATAAAATGAGCTCTGTGTCGGTGACACAAGAGAAGCAATCGGCTCAAAGTAATCGTGTGTTACCTAGCCCCAGCCAAGAAAGTGACGTCCACGGCAAGATCAACAGCAATTCAAACTCACAACTGAATAGTTGGATCGATGGGGCGGCAGATTATCATTTGGATGGTGGCGGCATAGATCAAAGCGAAAGTGCACAAGATGTGCACAGAGAGCAACAGGCTAAATTAAACTCTGAGACTGCGAGCAACAACCAAAACTGTAACATGACCGACGAGCCACACATTAATGCAGCAGCAGCAGCAGCAGCAGTACAAAATGATGCATCAGAAGACGAACGTAAACAGCTACGTGAATTAATGGCCGCATCTGAAGACTGCTGGGACATTAATTCCTCAGATGATGAAAAGCCACAAAAGCTGAGCGTAGTCCGTCCAAAAATGAATCGAAAGAGCCTGGACCCTCCAGGAAATCTGGCGTATTCAAGCAATACTGATACTTCTGATGACATGGATTATTCACACAGCAATAGTTCAGAGTATCAGATGAGTCTACAGGAGCAGTTGCTGAGAAATCGTCTGGCAAGGAAACAAAAGTTGCAAAAGAAGCATGAACTATTTATGAAGTATCAACAGAAGCAGCAGTTGGGAGAAAATTCATCTAATAGCCTGGGGACACAATCTCAATCTTCCCACAAAAGTCGACACTCACAAGATAATTTTAGCTTCCTGTCAAGGCGAACTATTTCCAATGAAGATAGCAGCTTGGATAGGCAGGACAGTCAAATAGACGAGGATAATGTGAGCGTAGTAGCAAGCTCTAATGGAAGCATACCGCAGTCTTCTTATTTTTCATCACCCAACACTAAAACACCAAGCAAACAAACATCTCAAACACCAAAGTCACCATTAGATTCCCTTCCGCAAAGGCCCATTGTCCCCTTGCCAGATGAAGCAGACAGAAAAAGAGTTATTGGTTGTCTAGCTGCAGTATTGGCAAGTTCATATTCCTACGAAACCGCCCCCCATTTAATGGTGAAAAAGGCAAGAGTAGGTGCCTCTCATGTTCTCTCAGACACACCACCTGAAGAGAACGATAACACACAAGATGAAGATCAGTTATGGCACACTCAAGAGCCAATGCATCAACAATATCTCTCACAAAAGCAATCTAAACAACAAAATATGAACTTCCGCCATGCTAATTCTATGGGAGACATATCAACACGCAATTCATTCTCTTCATCAAAGCCCAATTTCTTTTCTTCATTCAACAATAAATTTGATATGAACTCTCAGAAACCACCTAGTCAATTAACTGCTGAGCTGGCTGAAATTCGTCACCGAATTCGACGACACACAGTTCTTTCAGAGTTGCTTGTTTCATCGGCAGAGATGCTTCTGTTGGATCCTAGTCATGCTCGAGCCTTTCTTCCCATGCTGGAGGGATTACTGTCAAGTGAAGTAGAAGATGAAACAAAACCAGTGACATCAAAAAAAGAAAGTTGGAAAGGGAGAGGTTTTGGTGGTGGAGGTGTTCAACCCAATGCTCATTTGGATGGGACAATGTCTGTTCATGGGGGACCGTCTCCTTATCGTGATAATAGACTGTCTACTACCAATAGGATATCGTCTTCTCTCCATGGAACGCCGCCAACTTCTCAGCCAAAACCAGGGTCATCACTTTCAACAAAGTGTATGTCTGCTACAAATCTGAGTAAGCAGGAGGTGCCAACCAAAAATGCCTTTAGCAGTGTTGAAACATCCAAGGCAGACATGTCTGATGATCCTACTCTTAAGTCTGTTAATCAATCCACTGAAAACATGGATACGACAAATAAGCCAGCAACGGAGCACCCCTCGTCGTCAGCGTCCGACACGATAATTGTAGAAAAAGACAATATTGCACCATTCCTAGAGACCATGACACCTGGCGCAGGATTCAGATGCATTGCTCTACTCTTACTAAATCATCTCCTTCGTGATGGTCGGGGATACGATGCAAGAGTACGCCAAGCATTCAAACGTTTGGCAGTAGTTATCCTGTCACATGAATTGAAAGTAGGTGGCATTCTTCGAGTGGACTTGGAAGATGACGACAATATAGATGTGATGCTCTGGGGCGACCGTGAGAAGAATCAGGCAAGTGAGGAAGAGTTTGATGATGCAGATGAATTGGCTCTTCTTGCAACACGGAAATTTGAAGCTATGGAACATGCCATTGCTGCAAAGCTTATTGCCATGTCTGGAATCTGTGATTCAGAATCATCAAACAACAAAACACACAGGAGCAACTCTTCATCGTCCAACAACAACTCAAAAATGACAGATGGTGCTGCATCCTCAAGTTTATCCCATGGACGCATTGCACTTGCTCCCAGAGAGACTCCTTTATCTTCACAACATGGCTTGTCAAGGGAGCAACTGCTTCGAGGCTTAAAAATCGGTACTGCTGGTGCCGTAGGTGCCACGCTATTTGCCTTGACCGGTGGACTCGCTGCTCCGGGAATTGCTGCGGGCTTGGCAGCAGTTGCGGGGGGCTCAGCAGTAGCTGTAGGAGTGACAACTGTCTTTTCAAGTGCTGCAGCAGTATCTACTATCTTTGGTGTAGGAGGGGCGGGGCTGGCTGGTTATAAAATGCACCGTAGAACAAAAGGATTAACAGAGTTTGACTTTCAGAAAGAAGGCATGAGTAAGAGCAATGAAGCAGAACTCTTTAGTACTGTTTGTATTTCTGGGTGGTTAAGAGATTCAAGGGATTTCCAAAGGCCTGTGAGCATTTGTTGACTTGTTGATAAGCGTTTCGGTCCTCTGAAATTGTACTCATCTCACACACGTTCGTTTTCACCCTTCACTTTACAAGTGGGGAGTCTCGCCATCTCACCCTCGTATCGTGGACAAGCTTGAACTTCTTGAAAGATTTTACTTCATCCACAATCCATCAAATCTCGATAGGTGTTCACATATCGTGAAGCATTGGAAGGGCCGGTACTTTCAACTATGGAAAGCTCTCAATGAGAAATAGTGAGTAGATTCAATTGCAGTACATCTGAGAAGGTCTGACTTTTCCTCAGTGACCTTGTTCTCATTCCTGTCTCAATACTCAGCGGCACAGATCCAAGTAACTTGTTCCCTCTAAAAGAAGGGCCACGTATAAGTGCTGAGCTAACCCTCGAAGAAATAGAGGCTATATCTTTGTTACTCAAAGAACTCGGCTACTTAAACGAGAGCGAGACCGAAAAATCGATCCAGGTTGACAAATCATTAACAACTTCTCAGGAAAGAACATCACCTTCAGCAAAAGTACAGTCAGCCCAGAAAGATATCACCGACACATTGACCGCACCAAAAGGTCTTTTAGAAAGTTTAGGAGTAAACACTGATTCGATAATGCCAACAAACCTGTCACTCTTTGAAGAGGACACACAATTAAAGCAATCAGACTCAGACGAAAAATCTACCCAAGTTGAAACATCATCAACTGTGTCTAACAGCAACCCAAAGCAAATTGTTGACCAAAAACCAGATAAGCCTCCACCAAGGCACCTATTAACAGTTTGGGACTATAATGCAAATTACGGTGGCGAGCTCTACACTGTGAAATGGGAATCGGATCTGTTAATGGAACTTTGCGATTCAGTTACTGATCAAATGATTGAATGGGGCATTGGCACCACAAAAACAATTCTCCACACCACTGTCTTTGCTACTCTGATGACTGCAGTCACAATACCTTACTCACTAGCAATGGCCTCGAACGTTATCGATGACACCTGGGCCATGGCAATGGAGAGAGCAGATAGGGCAGGTGTGGAACTAGCCAAAAGTTTAATAGACAGCACTGCTGGACACCGCCCAGTTGTCCTTGTAGGGTTTTCTATGGGAGCTAGAGTAATATATTCCTGCCTGAAAGAGTTGACGAGACAACAAGAAATATGGGAAGATGAACAACAGAAAAAAGGACTTCCTCCTACTTCTGGAAGAAAACACAATGCCCGAAGAAATTCGACGAATGATAAGTTGCAGTATATAAGGGAACCTGCAAGTATCATTGAAGGTGTGATCATGATCAATTCATTAAATTTTGATGTTTTGCATTGCCTTGTCTTACTTACCCAGCTGCTGCTGTATTACATGGTAGATGCTATCATGATGGGCATGCCAAATCACGTGTCCTTGAAATCCTGGGAGTCATCACGAAGAGTTGTTGCAGGAAGATTAATAAACTGTTATTCTCGTAAGGATATGATTCTCTCTTTAATGTTTCAATTAAAAAGAATGCAGGGTATTCTTAGACCAGGTATGTCCACCAGCTATGTTTTTTTCTATTCACTGATTAATTTATTTTCTTTTTTCCAAGAAATCTAATTGTGAGGCCTAATCCTTTTACACCCAACAAAAGTCTGTGGTACAAGCCCAGTAGTTGTGAATGGCGTAGAAAACTTTGATGTCACTGACTTGGTTTCAGCACATACGGACTACTGTCTGGTTACAGGAGAGATTATGAAACGTGTCAGACATGGGCAACCCCAGAGACCATCAGCCGAGACTGAAGTAGCTGCAATGGTAACAACAATCAACATAGCCAATGGCATTACACCTCTTTCTGATGAAATGAATCCGAGGAAATGAAAGACACTGTGTTTACTTTTTTGCTGTAGTTTCTGGTAGAACCCTTGAGAATTATTCATTCTTACATGGTTTAAGATGACATCACTGGCTTTATATCAGAGTATTGCAGCGCGAGAAACTTTTAAGATATCTTGTTCATTATTCATGTTTATTTTTGCGCTGATTTATTGGTATATATGTAGTAGGTTGTTAGTGGACATTTCAAGCTGTCACGGTGCTACTGCTGGAAATCACTCCAACTCTCATCTCATCATCTGAGTCTTACTTCAATTTGACCTTAAGACGACACAGTGATGGCCTTCTTGAAAATTGATGGATTTCAATCATATGTCATTTTATCGGGCAAATCTTTTGTATGCCAAACGTAAAGTGTTATCACTCAAGCAAGAGCATTCATTTGACCTTACAGGAATGGCTTAGAGGTAGAATGTGAGACCTCCGATAGGGGGTCCAACTCAAAGAGCCAAAGTTTCAAATGCTGAGTCAAATAGTGATTAAACTTGCTCAACTTTTACAACTGATGGTGGTGCAAAGTTTGATTCAAAAGTTGCCCCTTTCATAATAATTGACTGTGGCCCAAAAGTGGAAGGGGATCATGTACCTTACCTATGATGTTCAGGTATACTTAGTAGTACCATGTTATTGTCAGAGTAAAATACCTATCTATGATGGATTCTCTCACCATGCATATCAAGACAAAGTGCCTACATGTGGTCTTAGGTTACAACATCATGTCATCCATGCAATACCATTGCTAATCAAGTATGTGAGCAGTAACAAATCTAAAGAAATCTTATTTCGATTGATTTGAACACATAAAATATCAATATCACTAGTGATATTAATGGTATTGCCCTTCCGGCTGATAACTCTGATTCAATGCAGACCCCAGACCTTACCTTCTACTAAACAACTAGAGTCTTTCATTGGTTAGGTTTGGTGCCATTTGCAATACAGTTTCCCCACCATGTTTGGTGGTTTGGCGTTATTGATATTCCTTTTTAAGTAAAAAAACCTTACTGTTTGCTGTTTTAGCTCCCCCATTAAAGCCAAATCAACACCCCAATCTCTACACCACAGCTGCAACAGTCCCGCAGTATCATTATGAAGGCAGGAGAGCAAATCTCGTGGATTTCAATGACCATTTTGAACGTTTCAATGGTCCAATTTTAGGCCTTGATTTTTCTGTTGACTGCAAAAGCAAAATAAAACAAGGTGGATGTTACCATGTGGATGGTAGTTTCTGTTATCTTGTCGATGATTAAATTACTTTGTTCTTTTTAATAGAATCTCAATGCATGCTAACATCTTAGTTGAAATATGGACAGAAACAAACTCTGCTTTGAAATTATTGTCATGGATTTATCAAAAGTAATGAAGTAGGTTGAGTTGAATTGACTGAGATCAATAGAATGTTGGATGTGTTTGTGTTACATCATTATTTCTCAGAACTTTAACCATCAAATCTCAAAGAAAACTTCACATAGCATTTACAGACACTTCAAGAGAAGATTGAGATAGATAGAAGCGGCACAGCTAAGCCACTTATGTAGTCGGCCACACCTCCCATCACATGCTGAGGCTGAGAGCTATAACATGATGAGAAGATTAATGCCATAGATCAGCTGTTTATATAGAGAATGACATTGGCATGAGATACTTTCTTTGAAAAGCTACGATGGAACAGAGATGGTGTGAGCACTCACGGCAAGTGATTTTTGAGAGTGTCGACCTCTTGAATTGAGCAGCAAAAGGTCCCGTGAAATAAACTGCGCACGTTACCATATGTAATTTTGTGATCATGCACACCCAGAGCGTCATTAATTTGTGAAGAAAAACTTGATTTGCCTCAGAGGGGCTTAATTTGTTAGCAGATTAATGTGTAAACTAGGGCACTGAATCATCACCTTGGCCATTCATGCCGATTTACAGGCGGCTGTTGATACCATTGACGGATAGCCCAGGACTTTGAGTGGTGCAAGAATCAAATACTCCATTGCAGTAATGTTGGAGCTCATCGAGTTGCCTAGAATCTTGGATGGTTTGAGTGAAGAGTCATCCCTTGAGTAGCTGCTCAGCCTTGTGGAAGATGTAGTGAAAAGATTTTGCCTGGAGTTGTTGAATCACTCAGGTCCCTGCTTTGAGAAGTGTCAGGATGTGTGAAAGTTAAAGAAAAGGGTTCTGTGTTTGAAAAAGTACCGAGGCTTGTGAATACTGGGGTAGAGATGTACTTGCTTCGAGATGTGCGAAGACTTGTGGATTGTGTGACTGACAAACTTTTGTTTTGTGGTGAGCTGAAACTTATAGGTTGTGAGGCAGACATGCGGCTGCTATTTGATGATACAATGGAATCTTTGAGGGGGGAATCAGATGGGTCGTTGATTGGTGGCATGATGGGAATCCTGGGTGGTGTATCAGATGGAGAATTTCTTGGAGATATGGGGGCTAGGTAATGGATGGTAGAGCATATGGTATGGGGTATGGGCGCATGCATGGATCTAGGCTTGGGTTCATAGAAAGTGAAGCAGATGAATTAATGCTTAGATTAGTAAATGGGCTCCTAGATGATACGCGGGCAGACTATTACTTCCAGGCATTTAATTTGAATGTTATTGTGAACAATATTTAGCTAGACAAAGAATTTGAGATTGGGATGAGAGAGTAATTAAACATATGTATGGTATCGATTATGTTCTCATCCTCTGAACCTGGATCTACAATCTCTTCATGAGCTCGTCATTTTTAGGAAAAGGTGCCTCAACTGACATGCTTCCTGGGAAACTGTCACAGACTCAGCCTCTTCACTGAGTCCAATAACATCAATAGCCTGCTTCTCCGTACTATCAATGACATTGACATTCTTACCATGCATTTCAACATCCATCAAAAAGTCAACAATGTCACACATCACATCATTGTCCATCACAATCATGAGTTTGGAAATCTTGCCAGCAAGAGAAAGTAAGCATCTCTTGGTATAAAACCACGTATCTGCACACAGATTTCGAGAGAAAGGTTCTAACGATTTGCAAATGCGACTGATGCCGAATTCGTAGTTGCCCTTTGAGCAATAGAGAGTCCCAATGACGAGATTGACTAAACAGGTGTGGTATGTCGGTTTGGCATCATCCAGTTCCAATGCCTTTCTATTTTGCTCTTCTTCTTGGACCTCCACTGCCTTCATGAGATTTTCTGCCGATTCATTTTCATTGGACATGATGTAAGCTACGCACAAGTTGGCAAGAGCCACGGCAGGTGCCTTGAGAAGTTGACCAGATTCAGACCACTGATTTACGACATATTCATAATATGGGATGGCCTCCTCGAGCTTGTCATTCTGTTGTGCAAATAGTGTGTGACCGAGGTTCAAGTTCCAATCGTTGCTATCCATGCAGTAGTCTGAATGCTGAAGAAGGAACTTCTCAGCATCGGTATATTCCTTTTTGTCCCAAAACAGTTTGACTTGTAGCATGAGGATGGGTATAAAGGTCTGGAGCATGGCATCAAGTTCTTGCTTTGCTTCTGCCAGTGAATTTGCAAGGATTCGAGCAGTTGTGGCGGGTCGAATGGAGGTAGTGGAAGGTCGACCTGCAGATGTTTTTGCAGAAGCAGCTTCGGCGTCGTCTAGTTTTCTCTTTGCTGCTTTCACTTTTGGAATCATACTGGCTATGAGATTCTCCAGCATGACGAATGCATCATCAGGAGAAGAAAAAGAGAAGATTGAAGATTCAATGAAGGCGTACAATTCTGGTGAAAGCTGTTCTTTTGCAATCGACCTATTTGTTTCAAAGATTTCTGCTGCCAATTCCCCTTCACCATGCTTTATGTACAGTAGAAGAAGGTTCGCAAGTGTTTCTGTTGGAAAAGTGTCAGCAGTTGTCAATATAGCTTCCAGTCTCTTCATTCCATTAGATGGATCTTGATCAATGTAGCACATGATTTCATTATGCATGGAGATGGCATCAAAATTATCAAGACATGCGATATTGTGCATTTCTCTCAGTGCATCTTTAGCGTTTTCACTCTGTTTCAACTCATTGCATATGACTGCTTTCAAGTTAATCGCCTCAACGATGTATGATTCTTTCCGTTTCATTCCATCGACAACTTCTTCCAGTTTGTCGTCTCCTTTAGCCAGTTCAATCAACTCGTTCACCTCATCCAATGCTTCTTCGTGTTCACCCATTTGATGGCGACACAAAGCCATGTAATACAAAAGCATGGGTACATCCCCCATCATTTGTTTCGCAATTTTATATTTCTCAAGAGCATTGCCAAATTTGCCTTCTGTATAATCTACTGCAGCCATTGCCATGACGGTCGCCGGGTCCTCGGCACATTTTGAAAGCGTTTTGTTGCATGCAGGCAGCAGTCCCAGCTCCATCTGAGACTGGGCGTACAGAAGCCGCAGACGCTGAGAGTTTTCAGGCGACAAGTTTGATCTTGACAATGCTGCAGCAGCAACACGCGATGCATCGTGATAGGCACCCGCCATTACAAGCGATTGTACATAATAGACCTGATATTCTTCTTCTTCAGGGCATATCGCCACCAATTCCTCGTAAAACTCGGCCGAACGGGCATAATCTTGATTATTGTAGCAGCAGTATGCCAAGAGAGAAAGTGTTGGCCGCGATTTTGGCACATAGCCCAGTTGGGAGTCGAATGTTTCAATGGCTTTGGTGAATTCTCCATCCCGGATGAATCCGTAAACTTGTGAGGTGATGCTCTCGTCGTTCATTGTTTCGTGGGGAAATGGGACGACAGCTTTTGTTCCATCAACGACACCGGAGGGGATCGGGATCGGGAGGGATCTGTTATTTACAATGAAATTTTAAAAATTGAAAGTCAATGAAAGTGAAATAAATATGTCATATTTATGGTACATGTTGTTGTAGGTTGCCAGTGTTGATCAGAAGACCTCAACCTACTCCGGACTGAAAGGAAACAAAACAGGACCTACCCAACGGCGGTGCGGGCGATGACGACTGCTGCCGA
>JALLAY010000371.1:0-16159 GCA_036939635.1 Cyclotella baltica | reverse complement strand
TGGTCGTGCAGTATACCCACTCTTCTTTCCTACTCTGATTAGCTGTAACCAGAGCTTTATCGGGGGCTAGTCGAAGCCTAGTTGCACCTGTCCGCCAGCACTATTTGACCATGGCAACTGACTGTTGATGGTATCACGCCCTATGCCACCAACAGCAACCAACTCTCCTCACCGCTCAGATTTGTCAATGGAAGCGAACTCTCATTCGCTTCAAATAGAGAGTGGATTCAAGAGTGATAGTTAGTATCACGATTGAACAAGCAAAGCAGATGCTATGTGTGTCGATTGAAACAAATAGCATCATCACTTGGAATTGGAATGGATGTGGACGGTTGCTAATTAGACAACAGAGACACAAAGCATCTGACTGCAAAACTGATGAGTGCAGATGGGACTTGGTTCTGTTAAGACACACAGTATCCACCCCTGAAACAGGTACATGCGCAAATTTGTTTCAATGGACACAAATGAAACCCACCCCTGGAGCAGACATAGAAAGATAAAAATTGTTTCAGTTCAAACACAAAGAATCTACCCGTGGAATGAACACATTTTCTGTTAATGAGATCAGGTCAAGGCATTCTGTTTCAATTGAAAGAAAAAGCATCCACCCCTGTTGGATTGTTGATTAAAATTTATTTGGACTGGCAAGTGCATTAGGTTTGTCACATTGATATTTAATTTAGAGAACCACATTGATAACAAATAAGTTACTGAAAGAGCTTCGAATTTTTCATCAAAATGAATCTCCAAAACAGCCACAGGCCGTTCTACCCTCTCCTGACAGTAAACCAAATGCTGATGAATCAATGTGTGGCATTCACTATGGAACGAACATGTAGATGCTCTTTTTCAACGCCATTCTAAGTCTCCGAACAACTAATTATTTTGTGTGCCTTTCCTAGATTATGCTGTTGCGGGATTTGTCGTACAGTCCCCAACACAAATCATGACCATGGCTAATTGATGGTCATGTCTATGATCTTAGGAAGGATGCCTGGCACCCTCAACAACAACCATTTCAATTAATTTGTAATTTTTGTCTTTTTCTTGCTTTTTCATCTGACAGGATTGACTTACCGGACACAACAAGCAACCAGAATATGACCCCCCAGTGATTATGGAATTCTTTGTTGGTGTGTTGACTGTAGGATCATAGTACTAGGGGGGTAATGACATCCCCGGGATGAATGATTAGAGGTGGCGTCCAAAGTGTTCGGGAACTGTCTTCAAAATGACACATCTCTGCCAAAAATTAGACCTACAGGCTGGTGGAGATACTGTTTGAAAGCCAAAGTCAAGGGATTCAAAGTTGGGGTTTGAGTTAAGCCCCAATTCCAATGTGAAAAAGTTATATAAACCCATATAAAAATGAGTTTGAGACTGCACTTTTTGAGTTTGCACAGAATAAACAATAATTTCAACCAAATATGCGCCATGAACCTGCTTTGATTCTTATTAGTCACTACATCAAAGTTACCATTGACACCACAGTTTAATTATGGCCATATTGAGTCATCTAAATGTTGACTGCTAACTGCTATCTGAATGAAGACATCGCAGGCCTGTAGAGTTGTAAAAATTCCAAGATCCACATTGCACCAGGAAGAACTAGTGATTTGATTCTTGTCTTAGGACATCCTGTTTTTGTTATATTCGATGCTCAGACAAAAAATAGCCCTCTCCACGACAGAAAGTGATCATGTTGTGATTTGTACTACACGTCAAGACTTGTCATATAGGGTGCATATGGTTAGAGAATTAAGCAGGATGGCTGATTTGGGTGATGATTTCTCACTATGCATCTATGTTAAGATTCATAAAAAATGATGGACTGTCCAAAACAATATGCCTTCAAGATTCAAGTATTCTTGATTTCATACACATGTGTCCAACTCTTTCAAGAAGATCTCCCTGGTCAAAATTGATCCAAAATACCAGCTTGAAGCTCTTCACCTACACATGTATCAACATGTGTATTCCTTCTGTCTGTCTCTTTGATGTGGCCTTCAGGATCACTCAGTTGGGTCACTAATGTGATTCAAGATCAGAACTCTTATCAAGAATTTTGGACAGAGGTTGGTTGTCAATTGCTAATGATATCTTTAGTCATTGGGCTCCTGCATGTTTTCATGTTTTCACCAATTGCTTTACATTTTGTTAGCTCAACATCATTAGTTTATAATTCCTACATTTAATCAATTGAAACTTAGAGTTGAAGCTATTCAGTTAGTCTTTACCAAAGGGTACATTAATTGTTTTGGCATCGAGCCCACACCAGAAGAGTATGGATTGTTTGTTTTTTCAGCATACACAACATTGTGAACAATTCCGGTATCATTCCTTTTTTCTTGCCAAATCTTTCGTGTTGGATATAATGGTGTTGAAGATATACGTATTCATGATACATGATAGCTCCGTAGTGAAGTTATGGTCGATGAAGAGCAAGAATTTGGAGTTTTTCTGTCAAAAGATGCTGAAGAATTGGCTGTGGAGTATTTAGGTATTGCTGCGATGGCATTTTATCACAGACAAAAATGAATGATATAACAAGTGTTTAAATTAAAATACCACTTTATTATTGTCAATATATGTTATTAGATACTTTCTTGCCTTCATTAATCCTGACAATGTAAACAATGTAAGCTAGAGAGAGTATTTTGCTCATAATGGCCAAAAGTGGTCAAATTACATGCTTAGATCCAAACAGAAAGTCATTTTTGGTCCTCTTTAACCATGTAGAAGTAGATTACTGGACCTTTCTGGGTCACAATGGTCTAGGATGCAATATCCCTTGTGTATTTTGATACTAAGAAGGTGGAGTCCCAGGCATGTACATTCTTCTCTCTACCACCATATTTTATAACCAAACAAAAGATGATTTAGATAGGTTGACAAAAAACATTGTTAAAGTAAAGATTATTGAGTTTAGAGCACAATCTACCAAAAACTGCTTTGCTGCTTGTTCAGTTCTTTGGCCATGTTGGCAAAATCTAAACTGGCCTGACTCAATGCTTCTGTCTTCTCAGCCAATCCTTGCAATTTATCTCCACGTTCAAGGACTGCGTCACGAGTTCGATTTAGCCCCAAGGCAGCAGAAGTGATTGTTTCTTCTGTTGACTGCGATGCTTCGTCAATTCTTGTATCACTACTTGCTGATCTGCTGAAGAGTCCCAGCTTCAATCGGTTCGACTCGCGTCTTGGTTCCGGTTCGTTCTTCTTTGCTACTGATGATGGTTTTGAATTGTTGCTGGATGTTCTCTTGGCTTCAATAGCTTTTGCCGCTAGAAACTGGCCATCTGAAATGCGGATATCTCTGCCACTTTCAACCAAACGTTTTGTTGAGCAGTCGTTGCACACATACCGAGTACTCACTTGACAAAATTGTTTTCTATTTGATATCAATCCAAATTCGCTCCAGCAGATAGCACATGAATTAGAATCGCTACCTCCTGGTAATTTAGAATCAGCAACAGCATCCACCTGCACGCTTCTTCCATTTGTGGTGCTATTTGTACACTTTAGCATTTCCTTAAACGACTTTTGAGATGCTTGAACTCTTTTATTTCCTCCAAGAAGCGATGTTACAATATCACTATCTGCCTTCGGTCCTTTGCGAGATATTGGGGGGATCGAAATTGTTTCATTTGGCAATTCAAGGGACTCACTGTAAGAGAAACAGCCTGGAGGTGTGTCTCTATCCAGACGAGTTTCTGGCGGAGCGTCCAAGTTTGTCCGGGCGCCATTTCTGAGGAGAGCATCCGATGCAGATTGAACCATGTCCAATACCTGCCTTATGAGGTTCATCGTTGAAATATCATTGACTCCTGTTTCTTGTTTTTGGGTATCGATAGATCTCAGCTCTATTGCTGTTTCTGCCACAATTTGGAGAGGGGTGAAACCAAAATAATGATGAAGACTTTTGATATCTTCGCCTTCACCAACAATTCCTTCAAAACGTTCATTGGGTTCGAAGCCACTAAGATATTCACATGTATGCAATAGTTAGTTTTATAAATCATCATTAAAAAGCATAGTGAAAAGCTTAGATTGTAAATACTCACTGATCCACCAAAGTCTGAATTGTCCTATTTTCATTTTCATTTGATGATAGAGGTAAAAATAAATAACAATTGAATCAGTATTTCTTGGGCAAACATAAGATGACACTCACTTTGCAATATCTATTCCCACCGAACCAAAGAAATCCATTGAGTTGTTGTTAAAAGCATTGAACATTTGATGTCGGAGTGAGATAACAGCTGCGTGTATGGGGTAACCAAACTTCCCACCAAGGCTAATTCCACCCATTTCTGAGCCGGTCAAAGGAAAGTGATAATTGACATAAGACAATACCATCGAAAGCTGCTCAAATTTCCAATCTAATGACAGACGATGGATGGGATGAAGAAGTTTTTTGCTATCAACGGTCTCTCTGGCGGGTAGAAACTGTCCCCCCCATGCATTTAGTGCAGATAAACATCGAGCTAACAGTGCTCCATCATTTCCACGTATAGCAGCCAAATACATTGGTGTACGACCAAGTGAATCCAGAGCATTTGGACTGTAAAAAGTGTGAGAAATTGGCACAAACATTTCATTTGAATAATTATCCAAGACTTACTCCGGCCGAGTGGGATGTGTGGCTGAAAGTATTATCGAGAGACCTTTGTCATCAAGCCGTTCTGCACAAAGATGGAGAGGTGAGTATGCATCAGATGTGGGTATTATACAGTTTGCGCCAGCATTGATTAGCAAACTGATTGTTGTGGATCGTTTTCTTTCACATGCATAATGCAGAGGCGTTTTCCAGTTTAAGTCTCTGGCGTCGATAATTGAGCTATCGAGTTTCACTACATCTTCCGCGTCTAATGTGCTTGATTTCTGTATTTGAAGTGCAGTTGAGAGGGCGTCTTGTAACAATTTATCATTTCCTGATAGGACGTATGAGTGCAGTGTACCCAGAATAATCTGATGTGCCCCGGCTCTGTCGACATCCTTGAGCCCATCAACCAATGAATGCCCTGCTAAGAGTGCGTTTGTTATGGCATCTTCATATTTTGCTGTTTTGACAATGGAATCGACATCATAGCCTGCACCACTATCGTCTTGCTTCCCCTGTTCTGAAATTGGGACAGCTGATAGGCAGATTGATCCATTCGGTGTTAAGAGCTCAAAGAAGGTAGGTTTCCGATTGTCACGCTTTTTTGATGATGAACTGTCAAACGGTATAGAAGTTGGTGTTGTCAATTGCGAGAGCCTCAGTTTACATGTCAGAGGATCGACCACACTTTCAGCGACAAGAAAAGAGTCTAATAGTTGTGTCATCTCTTTGTTTGGTAATGGATTCGAATCATTTTTAATTGGTAGGAGACGAACAACTTCCTCGACATCTGTAGGTTTGCGTAGTATAAGTATAACATGAGACTTATCAGATGAAGATGTTGCTTCAGTCATTGTTTTGAGACTGAATATTGCAAGAATTCGCTTTGCATAACACTCTGTTGACCAAAACATCTTCTTTTCCAGTATTAGCCGAGTAACGGGTCCAGCAAACAAAAGACTTGGTATGATTGCTGCCCATTTCTTGTTTGTCCAGCCTTGTAGTTTTGATTTAGCTTCCTCTGAACCATCATCTAGTCCCTGGATTGTGAAAATTCTGTCATCAAAGAGAATTTCGGTCGTCTCATCAAAATCAATCCCGGTGTGATTTTCTTCAGCAGGTGGCTCTGAATCGTTGGTAGATAAAGTATCATTGGACTCTATGGGGTTGTTTGTGGCTGCCAGTTCATCACCATCAGTATTTTGATTATCAACTGGAGGGGGAGGTTGTAATCTCTCTTCTGGGTTTGTATCTGCAAATTCACTTGTTGCTTCACATTTTTCCCCGGCAGTGTCATTAGAAGCAACTGGTTCAGGTTGCTGCTCTGGAGTGCTGTCTTGCATATCATCTTCAGGTTACAAAAGAATAAGTGTAAGAAGCATAGGCAGAAAGAAGGGTGATCAGAAAGAAAATGCCAAACATATTCTCACCCAAGCTACTTATATTAGCATTCTCTGACTCACTATTGATGGTATTAAAAAAGTACAGCAAAAGAGAACAGCGTGTAAGACCACAAATCAACTGAAATTATATTGTCAAGCTATGAAAATTCAACATGATACAATACTCGTAATGAAACATAAACTGACACACGACAGCTTCTAACACATAAACATCGATGGACTAACAGATCATACGTACTCGGAATCTGTCTGGTTGGAAAGAGTATTCACTGCCTCCTCTCCAGAGGCACGCGATGGTGGTATGATTCCCGTTTCTCTCATGACATCTTCCCAATCATTCAAACCGTGTTGTTCCCTGGCTGCCATCGCCAAGATAGAATCAGCAACACTCTCCTCTCCGACTGCCGCTGAGGAATAGTCAAATTTTTGTTGTGTTACCCTAGGTGAATGATTGCCACTACCATTTCTCAGATCCGATGTTATTTCCTTAGCCACAATCAAAGTAAGCGGACGCGGTGCCATCTTAATCAGTGCTACAGTATCTCCCCACATGGTTGCCGTTATGGGACGACGAAGGTCGACACCACCCGCTTCTCTTATTAGGTCTCCTGTCTGGATCTTACCTTTTCTGAGAATGGGAGATCCAGGTGGAAGATCTGCTACGGATATAACACGAATTAAGCCATCATTGCCTCTGTTGAGTTTGATGCCCATTGCATCGGAGAGAAAAATAACAGGCCGTTCTGGACCTGTTGCAATGGACGAAGGCGATGTTGGAGATTGCTGAGGCCAGCTTTTTGGCATTGGTCGAATATTGTGGGCATTTTGAAGAGCCTTAGTATGTACATTATGAATTAATTGGATTTAGAGAGTGCAAATCTATACGAGAGACCACTTACAAAACCATTTTATGAACATGAAACTCACCTGCTCTCTTGATACAAATCTTGGTGGTTTCAACTTTGGTATATTGGTCAATGGCTTCCCCTCTTTTTTGTTTCAAGGAGAGTAATGAGATGCACTTTCAACTAACAAAGTTCACTGAATTGATATAATAAGACATACCTTTCAACGTACTAACAACCGACTTGACTCCATTGCTTACAACACTAGCACCACCGCCAACACTCCCTCCATCCCCCTGATCCACACCCAACCCCGCATCTAAAGCCTCATGACATTGTTCCAGATAAGCCTCATCAAAAACACTCAACTTCCCACCATTCAACTTCCACACTCGATCGCATTCCTCCAAAGCCTCGATGGCACCCTGATAATCTTTTGTGTAGTACAGACTCTTCCCTAGTACCGAGTAGGCCTCGGCGGCACTGACGTCTTCCTCTCCAGTTCGTAGAATGTGCCTTAATGCCATCAATGCATCATTCTTGGCGCTTTCGAACCGCTCCTGCCCGTTCAGAGCGTGAGCTCTTCCCACGTGCAGTTGAGGTGTCAATATTGGATCGTCCGGGACGAGGAATAGAGCAGCTGAAAAATCATCGACTGCCTGTCTGTACCTTTTGTGTGATAGGAATTGTGTGGCACGTCTCTGAAGACGAAGTGCTTCATCAAAATCAGGATCGGGTTCATCGCCTCTATTGTCATGTTCTGGGGGTAGAACTGCATCATCAACAGCTCTAGCCTGGGGTAGATCTCGTTTTGGCTCCACACGCCTTTGTGCCGGTCCACCCATCGGACCAGTCTCCACATACATGATTGATGGACTCGTGGGTCTATCGGCATCATTTGGAGGTGAAGAGGGGGTAATCCGTCCCGGCCCCTCCTCCTGCTCTCTGTCCTCCACAATCGAAGACATGACCTTATTCTCCTCCTTGGCAACCTGTACCAACCTCTGACTATTCATCTGTCCACTTGCCACACCCCTCCCCTCTTTATCCGTCACAACTGAATAAGCCACAGTTTGAAGTGCACTCTCCTCTCCCACCGTTTCTCCAACGGTAGCACCGTCATCAGCACCATCAGCAACAAGTGCAGCTTTCCTCCTCTCCTTCTCTTCCTGCAAAGCCAACTTCTCCTTAGCCTTATTCAAATAAGCCCTAGTAACAGCCTGATTACTCCCACCCCCCTCCTCTTCATACCGTAACGCATCCTCATACGCCTCCACAGCTCCTTGGTACTGCTTTAAAAAATACAAAGCCTGGCCCAAACGAGCATGGGCCTTACCAAAAGTGGGTGCTAGTGCCACGGCACGACGGGCATCAACGGCGGCGGCCGAGTAGCGTTTAAGGGAGAGGAGGGAGGCGGCGCGGTTGGAGAGGAATACGTGGGAGGAGGGGCCGACGGGGGAGAGTTGGAGGGCGGCTGAGTAGGCGTTGTAGGCTCGGGTGTACTCCTGAAAATTAGGTGATTTGATATCAATTTAGCTAGAGATGACAACAACAAGTGAGCACATAAACACATGACATGTATTGATAAACAAACCTGAGCAGCCATGTGTTTATTCCCCAACCCCTTCATCCTCTCCGCCTCCTCTTGCAACTGTTCCAACTCTGCCAGATCCAACGCTGCGTCGTCACCGCTCACGGCGGAGTTTACTGAGGGTGGCTCTTCTTCTTCCTCTACTTCAACTTCTTCTTCTTGCTGCTGAGGGAAATACCCCTCATCATCACGATAATCATCCTCTTCATTCATATACATTAATCCATCATCGTCATAATACTCATTCTGCTCTTCATAAACATTACCCAAATATTCATCGGGACTTTTTTCGAATTCATCATGATCACTTTCTTCTTCGTCGTCGTTATAATATTCCTCTTCGAAATAATTGTGTCCGTTAGATTGCTGCTGTTGGTAGTATCCATTGTCTTCGGGATCGATTGGGGATCTTTGATTCATTGCCTTCATTTTATTAGGGCGCTGTTATTTCTCGACGGTTTGGGATTGTAAAGGACGGACGACTGCCATGGTTGTTTCGTTCTTTTGTATCGTAGGTACGTTGGGCGATGACAATTTCAGACAATTTCCCCTTTAGGGGGTTTTCTTAAGCCCTCAATAAAGGCAATCCGGTTCCTCAAAGATTCCAATGCAGAATTATGGGGGTGTTGAGAGAAACAATTGGAGAATCTTTCAAAGACAATGTGAACAGTTATGCAATGTGAGTAGAGAAGGAGTGGAGAGTACACCTTCAACATGGGGAGGTTTTATCAGAGAGGCACGGGGATATCAGCAAACAATAATCAAAGTCAACAGAGTCGCCATTCATCTCACCAACAGACGCTCATGCAGTAACAGTTTGCAAAGCAAAACTACATTAAAAATGCCTGATTTATCTAAGTGGGGCTACCGTGATGATTCATTCAAACAGCATCAAGAGTCAATGGAGGATTACGATTGATCAGAAGAGCAAGAATTCAAGGAACGGATTGAAAGGACAGAGCAAGAAATCATACAGATAAAAGAGGCATCGGGGGACTTGAAGAAGGGACAATTAGCTATCAAAGAATCGATGGATGAAATCACTAAATTGTTTACTGCACTGAAAACTAATCCCTCTAATATTACACCACCACACACCAGCCACCCAAAAGACACAAATGTCATCTGATGCCAGTGTGGGATCTCTGCACCGTCAAAGTTTTGAGCCGATTTTTTGATGTGTCAATTGAAATTGTCGACGAAGGATGAGAATTGGTCATGTGTACAGTTATCTTCAAGGAAGGGAGCAGGGTGTACTGGAAGTATGCAAATGACCTCATACGAGATGGGGAAATAGTGGGGATCGTTCGAGTCAAGCAAGCCAATTAGTTATGGTGAATCAGCAATCCTCTTCCTCCTCCAAATCTGGTACATTCTCCAACACCTGGATCTCCCTGTCCACAGCAGAAATGAGCTCTTCTCTGAGTTCATCAATTTTTCTCCCAAGGGTTGTAAGATCCCCTTTATCCTTGCATAGACACGAGGATCCAGTGGAAAGTGGCAGGAGTTGAACGATACGATGCATGTGGGAGGACTCGAGGGTGGATCAAGGCCAAGTATGTCGTATTGAAGGCAAAAGAGGTGGTGATGGAGGGCATGCTCACAGCCTCTGATGGGCAAGTTGTTGGCCTTGCAGAGAGTCTGTAGCTGGGTGATGCTAAAAGGCTCGTTGAGGTCATCATCATAAAGATTGATGATGCCCCCAAGGATGTAAACCTCGAAGTCCTTGTCTGAGATGTAAGTGTGTTTGGAGGAGGTGTGGATTAAATAACACCCACGGACCAAGCCAATAAGGTAGCGGTATGTGGTAAATTACACACGGGTGGAGGGAAGGGATAAGAAGTTGATGATGAGGTTGGCGGTGTCCTCGTCCCCCTGTTTTCTGTAGTCGAAGAAAAACTCCTGGGGCATGGAAGTGAAGTGAGTATCGACTTCCACGGCAACGCCTCTGTATTTGTGATGGGGGGAGAGTGAGGGAGGTCCCAAATCATCGTAAAGCCCTCGCACTTTGTTGAGAAGGGCGTCGAGGGCGGAAAATGTGTCTCCCGGTGAATTCTGAGACACATTTTTGTCATGGTAGGGGCTGGTGGGGGATGGAGTGGGTGTAACGGAACAGTTCGTTTCGCACGTAGTTGGCGTGGAGGAACCGCCGAATCCTTGGAGTACCCCGTGGTGTTGTAGGGATGGTGGGTGCTGTTGTTGTTCGGGCGTGATGACAGCATCAGCAATGGGACTTGCCATGGTGGGGTGATGCATGGTGGCAGATGACGACGCCGCCAGACGGATGTGACAATCATCCGTATCAAAGTGCATGGTTAGAAGAGTCGATGGCAGCGGTGCGGAACTGAGCGAATATCCTTACAGTCTGGTCCTAATCTCCTGGACTATCGCAGCTACGGACGTCATGGTGAAGATAAAGAGGACCAGAAAGTATAAGCTAAGTAGGTACCCACAAGGGGCAGTTCAAGGGTACTCTCTAACGTGGAAACATCATGAACGATCGTACATTATCGTACACGGACAATGGTCACCAATTGACCGTGATTGATAAAACAAGAAGCTGGGTGGTTGATGGCCTATCGGAGCAGACACATTCATATTATCATAATCCTATTAAGGAATTTATCTTATTAAGCTTCTGACTTGTCAAACTTGTTCCACAGTTCAAACTATCTAGAACCTACCTTTCTTTTTTATTTATTTCATTTTGACGGGAACTGAGGTGTCGTGGCATCTGTATGTTGTCGATCATCTTGAGTCGTGAAGTCAGTGACATCAGCCGATTGTCGAGCGATCCAACATATATAAACCAAAAACACATCGTGTTCTTTCGACATGATCCTAACATTGTGTCCCTACCATGGCTTAGTAGGTACCAAACCATAGTAACAGCCATTAAATCTCATTGCTGTGAGTAACACCTTGTCTACACACCTCTAACCCTCCACACCAGGGGGGTAGACTGTTCTGGTCCGGTCGGAGCCTTAGTGACGTTCCGGCAATGGTTATGGTCGAGGATACCAAAACGGAAGTAAGCGGCGGCACCCGGAGACGAGTAACCTTTGCCAAAATTGTTGAGATCTTTCCGTTGACGCCGGTGGCTGTGTCCCCTTAGACGGGGGGGTAGCGGGACCACCGTCTCCAGTGCTATGTGGAACATTTGTGGCGGACAAAATGGGGGCTTGGAGTTTGCTTGTCGGGCGCTGGCGGCCCAGAGAGTGGATGCCACGGTGTGGCAGGAGACTAAGCTCACTGGTGGCGTATACACCAGACGGTCTTCGGACTATTTGATTGTTGTGTTGAATGCCAAAAGCATTCGGTAGGGCGGGGTTGCACTTTGTTGGAAAGAGAGTGAGGAGTTCAAGATAGAGGAGTCGCAGCTTTGGGGTCCCAACGTTGTGGCCTTTTGGTTGCTGACGGGGAGACTTCAATGCTACGTCGTGGGATGCTACATCATCAGCTGGCCATGCCATCATGATTCTGACCATCGGATGATAGTGGGATGCCTGATGGGAGGGAGCATCTAATTGCAATGGTATTGGTGCAAGCGTGAGGCGTGAGAGGTTCCCGATTAACATCACTGTGCCTCTGACATGCGAGGAATTGTTGTTCGAGGAGCTCAAATCCTCTGTCGAAAAGCCATCGGCTAGGACTCTCGCCAGGAACAGCTGGATCTTGGAAGACATATGGGCGTTGGTGGAGAGGAAGTGAGGGAGCGTAGATCAGCAGGCAAGCCTTCGCAACCTTAATCATCGTGTTAATGTTTCGTTTCAAGCCGGTAGGAAACGGAGCGCAATTAATGTGGGCCAGGAAATCCAATCACACCTAGATTCTGGGAACCTGAAGGAGGCCTGGGGGACAGACAAGAGATGGTATCGGCAGGCTTTGGAGAGGCCACCCAAACTGTGCTATGAGTCACTGGAAAAGCAAACTGAGGAGCGGAAAGCACTTTATGCAAAGAGGGATGTCCCAGGAGATCCCATTCCAATCAATGTCGACCCATATGTGATTCAGGATGAGGTTTCGATAGACACAGAGATACAACAGGTGGTAGGTAAGAGAGAAGCTGAAAAAGGGAAGAGCGGGTGGTGCTTCCTCATTACCGGCTGAAGACATAATACAATGGCTTTGGGGTGTGGAGGAAGACGAGAGAGGTGAAGCAGGCTCTCTAGGGAAAGGCGACAGGTGGAGATGTTTCGTGCGGCTCGTACAATCCATCTGGTCCACTGATAATCATTGTTCTCATACCAAAGGGTGGTGATGACTACCGGGGCATTGGGATCATTGAGCCAATGTGGAAGGTTATCGAAATGATCATGGACAGGTGGTTGAGTGCCATTGACTTTCATGACTGTCTGCATGGTTTTGTGGCGAGGCGTGGTTGTGGAACTGCAGCGCTGGAGGCAAAGCTGATAGAGCAATATGTTTTCATGGAGCAGCTCCCTCTTTACGAGATCTTCATTGATCTCAAGAAGGCCTGCAACGCGATGGACCAGGGAAGGTGTGAGGAGATTATGTTTGAGAACGAAGTAGGTCCAAAGATGATACACCTAATAGGTAGTTTCTGGGAGCAGATCGTGATGGTGCGTCGGGCGTCGGGGCTATACGGACGTCCTTTTAAGGGTGGCAGTGGAGTAACACAAGGCGGTCCTTTGTTGCCAAAACTCTTTATCATCACGGTGGATGCAATTGTGCGGGAATGGCTGTGTCAGGTGTTAGGGGACGAAGCATCAGAAGCAGGCATAGGCGCAGCGGTGCAGTATTTCATGTCATTGTTCTATGCCGACAACAGAGTGCTGGCATCAACAGACCCCACAATGCTGCAGGAAGCCATGGAAGTCCTTGTGGATCGGGTAGGACTCCTAACAGACACAAAAAAGACCCTGGCTATGACGTATCTGCCGGGTTGGATTTGTACCTGTCTCTTGAACGAGTCATATTTGTGCAGTCGTGCAGGATTTCCGATGGCAAAAGAATGGAATCGGCGGCTAATTGAGTGTGATAAGTGTGGCCCACAATATTACAATATTACACAGTTAATAATTAAGCTATTAGTACACGCTCAGAGCAAAGTCTTTCTTTTCTGTTCATAATGAGCAGAGCAGGCACCTTGACACCGGGAGGTCTGATACTATCCCATTTCCATGCTTGTTGGTTGCAAGCACACCATCCTTCATTCCCTCGCTATATGCAGGAGGCAGACTGTGACGGATATCCCAACATCTGTAAACCCAAAAACACGGTCCTCGTGTATCGATTTGTATTCTATGTATGACAATTGCTAGTAGCGAACCAGTGTAGTACATGATGAACACGCAATGTAGGACATTTTTTTGTCGAACACGGCTGTAACAAATGATTTTCTTTCAAGCGACACCACATATCTAGCTTTGATGTTGCAAGACGCATGACACAATGTTGTTCCTCTAGTGTGCATGCACACCATCAATCACAGCAGTGTCTATGAAATGTATCATCCTCTAAAATTGATATGTTCAAAAATCAACCAAAATTTCAATCAGATGGCTTTGCAATGATGCATCAACTCATCCAAACTATTGTGTCCGACACAGCAGTATCACTTCTTATATCTTTGTTCAAACTTGATGGCATGTCCTAATGGTGCCAACATCCTAATGAATCGGTTGCCGCTTACCTTGTACACAACTGTGGTCTCCTTGAATAGTTCTGTAACATCAGGGTGGAGGATATCATGCCTTTGTTGACACTGGTTTGATTTTACTGCTCTTGTTTTCCATACCTTGAAGATCATGTCCTTAATGCCAATGCATCTCTGATGAGTGCAGATCTAAGCTATATTAAGCAGTGCATTCTAACTACCCAACTCCAGCACCGGGGGTCACGTGCATCCACTTGGAACAACCAACAGAACCAACCTCTCCAAAAACAACCCAAGCTTCCTACTTCCTACCCTCCACCTCCAAAGCTCATGCAACCATGATTAATCAAATAAAAAATAACACCAATGTCTGTCTGTGTTGCTTTGCACCCAAGTACAGTCACTTGAAGAACGGGCTGTGATTTAGCTGCAGCAGCAGGAGTAGTGGTACACCGGGATCTCGAGGCTGCTGCACAAATCATTGCCGGATGGGATGAAAAGGGAGGAGGTTCCCGACTAGATCCCAGTGCTGATTGTCACTGTGGTGGTCGTGATGGTGGACGTGGCCCAGGAACTGACAATGATAGAGGGGCAGCAGGGGAGGGCGATTTCAGGATCAACTTAATTGTGCTACAGATGACAATACAGAGGAACAAAAAGAAGAGGTAGAAGAAACTGGTTTTGATGTGAGCTATTACAGTTTGCACCATCAGAGGATCCCTATGTTACTAGAGTCTGAGACAAGCAGTGATGACAAACATAGCTAAAATGGACATTAATAACTCCGTTGATCCTTACACTACTACTACTAGTGTGTAGATAGAGCTGGAATTGCAGAGTAGAAACTTGATTCTGCATGGGAATTAACATTACATAACACTCTAGATGCAACAGAATGGATTTTTTGAAGCTATATTCACAACCATTGCTGACAGAGCTAGAATGATAACATTCATATAAGGCTGTCCAGTGAAACACTGTTACACATGACATCATTAGAAAATTTGGTAGTTGACAAGGGTCAAACCAAATCAAGGAATGAAAGAATGGGACTAAAGAACCCTAAGCGAGCATACCCAGCCCTAATCAGAACCTTTGACGAGGCCGAGTGGTGAAGCAAGGCAAGAACAGCAAGTTAGGTGATAGAGAAATACCTATGGTATTCATGGGTTGTGCCGATAGTCATTGAGATGAATGCTATCATATAAACAACCCCCTAACCAAAAAGGCAAGCGTAACATGGGAACTGATCTGGTTACATTGATTGCATTGCATTAATATGATGTTTTTGAGAGCATGGCGATGCTGCCTGATATCTGAGTTGAGCTGACGGAAGTGTCAACAAATGAGGCATTAGGACAAAACTTAAATCACCAATGATAACTCAATTAAGAAAGAAGAAGAAGATGTTGCAATTGAAGCTAGTGAGGGAGATGACAATGATTCCGTTATTACTGAAGCATCAGAAGAAACAACAAAGATGAGCGAAAAAGGGTATGTGACCTGATGAAAAAGGATATGTGACCAGATTCAGCTGCATGGTTGTCAAACCAACTCAACTCATGTACCCTATTGCTGAAATACCTGCTACAGAGCAGCGATTTATTCAAGATATAAGACCAGTATAGGAAAACTGCTGTATCTAGCAAAGCATAGAGTGGGCACCAATACACAGATGTATTTAGGGAGTTGGTCAGCCATTGCCACTTCCCATCAAAAGCCCTTTGTGCATTAGATATGTGCGGGGAACACCAAGTCAAGGAATGTTACTTAAGCCCCTAGGCATATGGAATAGAGACAAGCCATTTCTTTTCAATGTTCACGGAGGATCAAATTTGAACTACACTAAGGATCCCCAATCCCAAAGAAAGGTGTCAGGGACAGTAGTATATCTAAATGATGCACCAATTCTTCTTGATAGTGTGACACAAAATCACATGATGCTATCTGTGACAGAAAGCAAAGATAGCCGTAGTAGTCACACTGCTTGGTGATCAAGTCGATGAAACTCAAAGTAGAGTTGTCCATGATCGTAGAAATAGTACATCTGTAAACCCAAAAACACGTGACACGTACATAGATAAGTCCTACATTAGT
>JALLAY010000370.1:0-16319 GCA_036939635.1 Cyclotella baltica | reverse complement strand
CGCAGTCGGCAATGGAGGTGCCGTTGACTCCGGTGCAGACGTCGTGGAGTTGCTGAGAGCAGGGTTCGGCGTAGCCGTACGCTGAGACGCAGGAGCAGAGGGCGGAGGAGCAGGTGGAGGGGCAGTTCGAGTTGGAGTTAGTTGAATTTGAAGCAGTGTTGGTTGAATTGAGAATTGTTACAGATGATGACGATGATGACGATTGGAGCTTGCGATGAAACAGTGGAGAGTTTACAGACGACCGCCTTTCAATTCGAATCGAATTCGAATGGAATTCAAATCAAACAGTGGCGTTAAGGCGGAAGAGGGCCATGTGATCTTTCGTGGCGAGCTGGAGGCGATGGCGTTGGTTTCGGTTCTAGATCTGTTGATTCTGTTGCCATGGCAGCGGTTCATTGCTGGCGGTCCGTTTCATAGATCGCAGCGGTTCTCTGCGAGACGCCGAGAGAGAGACCATCTCCGACGCACCATGACACAAAGAAGGTAGCCGGCTGTAACAAATGAAAAATGGCATCAGTTCTCATTCATTTGGCGCGAAAAACGAGCTACGGGCGGTAATGAAATGCTATTCAAATTGAAAAAACGAGATTTTTTGGCGCGAGAAACGTAATCGGCAGTAGTAAATTGACGTAAATAATGGCACATAAAGTACCTTGAATGGCGTAAAATCGTTTTGTGACAGATCCAAGAATGGGCCATTCTCTTTGCTGCAACCTCTCGCAACAAAGCAACAGAAAAGCTCAGAAAAGCCAACGAAGCAAATCAAAGCAAACGAACGATTCGGCCTCTTCTCGTGCCACTACAACGATGGCTATTAGCTAGAAATGATCGTCATGAGCTCAGCTACAACATTGTTGTTGTATCACATCATAAAGAGTGCCACCAAGAGAAGAAGCGAGTGCCATCAAGAGAATGAGCTCGCTGCGCTCGCTCTCCACTTCCCGATTGGCTTAAACGAAAGCTCTTCTCCCCGGGAATCAAATAATGATGAATGATAAAATCAAGCCACGAAACCAAATACCCCAAAGCAGCACGGTCAACCTTTGAAATCGAAAGAGGAAGCTCGCTTCGCTTGCTTCAGGATTGGAGTCCACTCCAGCATAAATACGGCCCGAAGCTAACGCTGACAGCCAACAGCCGACAGTGACAATGCCAATGGATGAATCACCCATGGCAGCGGATGACCCATGACAGGCCGATGACCGGCAGCACTCGCCTCTTGCCTGGTCCTACGTACAGCCAACAGCCAAAAACACCTCCAGTAATGAGAACAATGCTGCCTGTCTCATCTGGGAGAGGAGGAGCTATCTGCTAGCTACTAGCAGCATGAATTGTCATCCACATCCGAGCTATAAGCTCGGGTCACGTCCATGCCTACGCAGGCAATGATCACCCACAGCAAAAATATCTGCCATCTCTCAGTCCAACACCAACACAGTCTGGAACAGCTCAATCCAGCACCCAACACTGCCACCTCACGCCAGCCAACATCTTCTTATCTCCCTCTTGGCAATCAACTGTGCCACGCCACAATTCAACACCACACAACACCGCCCTCTCTGGCTCTTGGCAATCAACAATCAACACAACAGCAACAGCGGGGCGGGTGGCAGGTATGACAGATCGGAGTGAGATAGCCAATGCCTGATCTAGCTTGATGTCGACGGCAGCAGTACCTTCTTGTATCACTGGCACCAACTCCAACCATGGCGCTTCGTTGGCACTGCTCCCATGGTTGTTGTTGCCGTCTCGTCTCCAACAATAGATGGCATTGGCGACTTGGGATTCAACAACTCCATCGACATTCATTATTTCTTGGATTGAGAGAGGAGGTCGATAAATAGCCGATTCATTCTATGGTCTTGTTGTTTGTATGATGCTTAGTGCATGTTCATCATTGTCCAACTACAATTCACACCGTCAAGTCAACAGCAACAACGCTGTCCATACAAATAAACTGCTACTGTTGCTCTGCATGGACTCTCAAATTATTGTAGCTAGGTTAGGGTTAGAGTTGTGTATGAATTCTGATGGCAATGGCACTCTATTCTTGCTCTTCTCTTGATCCTCTACATTTTTAGGGTGTCATGTGATTAGAGCTTCGATTAGAGTTATTGATTGATACAAGTGTATCCTTTTGGATATTTCTGTAAAAGCCATGACTGATTGATTCTTTCTTTAGAGTTGTTTAAGCTACTTATGAATGGCAGTTTCGATCGCAGCATTTACTCTGCTATTATTTGATGCTTTGCAACAGTTTACATTACACTTACAATCTGCTTGTTGCTGCCTTTTCTAACCAAAGGCTAATCATAATAATAAATTCCCTCGAGACTAAACAAAAAACAACCTTATGCACAAAATTGATGACTGATTTATTCAGACTTGGTACATTTCAAACAACAATTCAAATTCTTATTAAAAACACAATTTCATTAATTATTCATTTTACACACTCTCTAGTCTCTTGTCTCAATGTCTCTTGGCCAATAACTGTATAACCACCGCAAAAGAAATAGAGCCAACAAAGCAAGAACTCGACACGATACACATTAATTGTTCATTCAAATCAATCAAACTTGCAACATTGTTATTTCCTTCACACAACAAGCCAAGTAAATATTCCAGCAGCCACGGCAACAGTAGCAGCCACATTATTGAAATTTGAAGCACCACTCTTTACATCCCCACCACTACTTCCTGCCGCCGCTGAAGAATCACTCTGCATACCAACTTGCGGTGCCGCCACTGGCGCCTCAGTCGACACAGCACCACTCACACCACTAGTCTCATCAGCCTTACTTGCCTCTGCAGCTGCTGCAGCCTCAGCCTCTTCATTCACAGCCTTGAAGCTCCTCTCCAAACAAGTCCCTCTCCCCTCATCATCCGTCTTGCCCTGACAACAATTGGCAATCCCGCAATACGTCAGCGTCTTGTTATCATTCTCGTACCCCGGCTTACTCTGATAGATCGAACAAAAGTCCACATAGCTCTGACACTGACACGCTTCGTACGTCCCCCCGCCGACGCGACACGAGGCGAAGGGACAGTAGACGTATTGATAGTAGAAGAGGTAGCCTTCGCCCACGCAGTCGGCAATGGAGGTGCCGTTGACTCCGGTGCAGACGTCGTGGAGTTGCTGGGAGCAGGGTTCGGCGTAGCCGTACGCTGAAACGCAGGAGCAGAGGGCGGAGGAGCAGGTGGAGGGGCAGTTCGAATTGGAGCTAGTTGAATTTGAGGCAGTGTTGGTTGAATTGAGAATTGTTACAGATGATGACGATGATGACGACGATTGGAGCTTGCGATGAAAGAGTGGAGAGTTTACAGACGACAACGAGTCAGGCGAGGCGGAAGCGCCTAGAATTCCCATGTCAATGGTGTCAGCATCGATGCTTTCGTGCTTTGAGAGCTCTCGTGAGGCGGCGTTCGAGCTGTCGACGAGGCTGTCAGTTTGAAATTGAACGGCCGACGCTGAGATTCGAGGCAGTCCGGCCAATGCGACGGAAGCGAGAATGGACGACGGTGGGAGCTTCATGGTTCTATTGTTGGTTGATCGATTGATTTGTTTCGTTCAGTGTTAGAGAGAGACGTTGTTTGGTTGTTCGATTGAGGTGTATTAGAATTGGGTAGGTTGGGCACGGTGCGCATTTAATGACATTAACCGCCTGTGATCTCAACCGATAAAATTGGAACGTCGTTCCCATCAAATTGCTTTTCGACGGGATTGGACCAATCATGCCATTCCACATGATGGAACGCCATAAAAAGCCTGAGAATCGTGCGTGGAAAATTTCAATACCTTTCATGTTTGTTCGTTTTAATTTGATTCTCCAAGTTTCTGATTTTATCACGTGGGAATTCAATACGAATAACTTTTGATCTTTCATGTGTGATTCCAACGGATTGAAATTCGGCGATTGGATATTATCTGACTCAAAATAGCAATCTGCAAAAAATTGAATAAAATTTAATTGGAAAATTTGGGAAAACTTCAATGTTAAATGATTTTTTCGTGCAAATCTCACATAATGATAAAGTTTGAACTCACTTGCAAGTAAACTCAAACATGCCTGCTTTTATTGGAGTTTTGCCTGCCAATAAACAATGCCCTTTTCACCAATGACTTTTAGAATTCTGCCACAAATCTCATTTTCATTTGACTAAAAATATCTTTTGCCTGTTGAAATTGTTGAAATGACTGAAAGCCTTGACAGAGCAGATGTTCCTACAACAATGATTTTTGTACATATAATAAATCACATGTCACAGTAAAGCAAGTACTTTAAAATGTAAAATGCAATTCAGATTCATTCAATCAAAGTATTTGGGGAAATTTATGCAATCAATTGGATGCATTAGTGTATATTTAGATTGTGTGTCTTAGGCATCTATTCTGTACCTTATGCCTCCACAGAACAATACTACATATTTGCTCTAGGTTAATCTGGGTCAGAGCACAGTCTGATAAGACATGCCATTGATCTGACTCCAAGGAACCACAGTATTTACTCAGCGTAAATCTTCCATGAACAGACATGTCTCATGCTAACTGCTTTCATTCCCTTAAGCAGTGGCTTGCATGTCATGGGCCCCATGTTATTCATTTACTTAAATACTCTGATCCTTGTCTCCTGGTATTTGGACAGTTAAGCCAAAGCTCATTCTAAAATAACAGCAATCCCACACGAAGTTGCGCTAACTTCAAATTTGTGGGATTTGCCAAAGGTGGTCTGTAGGGAAGATCAGGGACATCGGTATCCATTGCCACAAATCAATACAATCAGGATCAAAATCAAGAATGTAATTTGAATTTCTATTTTGTCCAGAAATCATACAATATGGGATTTACAGACCGTACAGACCGTGCAAATCAAGAAGTGGGGGACACACCAACAATCACAGCCTTTGAAACTGTGATGCCGGACCATCTCTGGTCTCCGGACATGCAGACCCTCTTCAAAAAATGCTAATGATAGACAAGGCTTTAAACCAGTGTTCGAAAAATGCTCCAACGACAAAACATTCTTAATGAAGAGAGCTTCACTTTCAATGAGAGAGATTGAACAATTAAACCATTATTGATTAAAATTTATTTAAAAATGTTTTGATTGAGTGTTCGACTAGGATTTTGCACTAGAACAACTGTAGTCCGCCATCATTACATATTATTCTCAACCCTGGCCGTGCCCAGTAGCATCAATTAAAATGAAACATTTCAAGCTAACTAGATTGACTTTGGGTGTAAAAAAGAGGGTGTGAAATAAATCAGACTTGGGATCTGTACAAAATTGCCCATCCAACATAGAATGGGCAGTATCAATCCACGATTCTCCTACAGAGACCTTGGGGGAAATAATTACCCCCACCTCTTCCACCCGAAATAAATTCACTGAAGAGCAATAGATTCTTGATCACTTGAATTATTTTAGACCAAGAGATTTAATTTTAATTGCAGTTTCCGCATTGAGGAGAATTTATGGGACAAAATGTTTAGAGTTTATCAGCATTTCACAGATTTTGGGAGGAGACTTGAATGGTGAAGGCCGTATCACCATTCTACGCAACAAAACTGAGTGGAACTCATACAGTGATGATACATTTTTGATTAAGGTACTGATTGGTTTATCACTCTTGGGAGATGACCCATTTTCAAACAGAATAAAATTCCCGCCGTACCTAACATCTCCACAAGCCTACCAAGTGAATGTTTTCTTTGAGTTTGGTTCCAAAGCAACAAGTTTTTTCCCTGGCACCAAATTGGTCAGAGCTCCTCGGCTCTGGACATGAACTTGTTCAGACTTTCTTCATCTGTCCTCCTCCAGCACTCATTTGAACAATCTGGTGTGAATTTGGTCAGAGACAGCAGTTGACTTGGTATTGGCATGGGGGTCTTCAAGGGAGTTCTGGAATGAGTTAGAGTCTTGCTAGTGATGACTCTGCTTTGATTTTGTGGGATAACATTTGATCAAGAAACGGCTAATTACTTTGAATTTTTTTTACATTAGGAGCAAATGCAGATTGTCGACACAGTGTTTCAATGCTATGGAGCATTAAAGTAGAGAATATAGTTAGGGGTTATTTTACATATATCATGGGCATTATTGGTTTAGTCTTCGAGTTTTGGAGTTCGAGATCTATCTTTGTTCTGCTTGTTTGAAGTACCTCCCATGCTTGCATCTTCCCCATCTCAGTCTATAGGAGTGCAGAGATTGTATCGAAGTAAGAGTAAATAGATTAAACACTCCTAAGCTCCTTCTTTATCTTCTCCTCCCTGTTATCATGACCATGGAAGCCTCTATTAGTGCGGTAGCCTGACAGTGTTGAATCTTGACGTGAGAAAATTGAAGTTGAATTTGGTTGAAATGGAACAAAAAAGGCGCGAAAACAAGCGAAAACCTTTTTTGTCCCAAATCTAAAATTAGACCATCGTAGAAATTGAAAATGACTGATCTTGATCAGACTCCAGCAACCACAGACAAAACGAGAGTGACGGCAACTTGCAGCGCACTCTCGTCAATCACTGAGAACTGCACACTGTCAACTGCCCATCCAACTGCTCTGCAAATCTTGAGGACACATGACAGAATTCCATCTTGGGCTCTCATGATTGGTTCGTCAGGTGTCTTTACCGCAGTTGGGTGAAGGGGCTGTTGCGGCATTTCTTAGGCCTCCTCATACATGATCACGTGTCTTATCATCGCATTTGGTATGGGAGTCAAGCATTGGTTTAACACAGTTACGAGAACTCACCTGACTTCGCTTAGCGGTGGTAAAAAATCTCATCCGAGACAGTGGAATTCGATTAAGAATTTTGATTCGTCATAAAACTAAGTAATCTTGAATTAACTCACTTATCTATAGAAACATGATCATGAGCAGTAACGAAGAAAAAACGCACCATCACCATCATTCAGTTCAGGAAAGCGTCGCACCAGGAACACATAATAGCTCCAAGAATTCTGCAGACGTTGAAAAAGGAGAAGTGAGAACAGTACCAAACGCAACTGCAACTGTTGTTCCAGAAGGATCTCCTGCCCCAAGCAATGACAGCGTTTGGAAGAAGTTCAGGCAGAGCAAGTATTTCTGGGCATGGGTAGCAGGTGCAGTGGTTCTTTTCCTAATGATCGTTGGAATTATATTTGGTGAAGGCAGGAGCAATGAGCCTGAACCTTACCCTATTGTTGACAGTAATCAAGACAGCAGCGGTGGTAATGAATGTATCCTCACTGAATGTGGCCAGTGCTATCCTGTAATGTTCGGTGAGAACATGCTGTGATTGTGTTATTGTTTATTTTATTTTCTAAAGTGCAAATAATCACAAATCACAAAACAATGTGTTTGTCTTCAGCTGGGGGAGCTCACATGACGTGCTCATACTTTCCAGATTGTGCACCCTGTACAACAACTTGTGCTGGGTGCTTCTGAGGCATCATCCTTGGTATTTTGCATTTGTTTCTGATTTGTTTGAAAGGATTTGTGCTTTTACAATTAGGTCCTTGCCGACATGACTGAAGTAAGACTTAACTAATGGAACCAACTATTTGAGCATTGGTACTTTACTGAAGCTCTGTCATTCCCAGTTTGATGTATTATTAGTTAAATATCTGTTTTGCATCTTCAAAACATCGTGCAAATCACATGAATCCAAAGGTGCGAGATTACTTCGCTTCTTATGGTCGCGATGAAGCTGCGGGTGCTGCATATCATTGGCCTTCTCATTCGATCACATGTCCGTAAGCCTATCACATATGGCAATCAAATCAACCTATTTGGTTCGATAGATACGAGAACTCGTCTCTGTGTCAGTAATATATTTGCAGAAGTGTGTCATCGAACAAACTTCCATAAAAGCAAAACAAACAAACAGGTAACATATACTAGTCTTACATCTCAACAGAAACATGACTATTGATACAAGCATAAACAAGGAGAGCACACAACATGATTCAAAGCAAGAAAACACCACATCAGGAACCAATAATGAACACAAGAAATCTACCGAAATTGAGAGTGGAGAAGTTTCAGCTGCACCAAAAGACACAGTCGTCCCAGAAGGATCCACTGCACTAGGTATTGATGAGCTCTGGAATAAGTTCAGGCAGAGCAAATACTTTTGGGCATGGGTGGCAGGTGCAGTGATTTTCTTTGTTATACTCGTCATTGGTATTGCAGTTGGTGGAGGCGATGTATGCTCCATTACTATATGTGAGGAATGTCAGGCTCAATTACTTCGTGAGTAAAGCTATTGCCACAATATTATTTCTCTTCATCTGTTGATACTAATCAACAGATGTGATTCTCTTAAGTAAATCCAAGTGGAGTAGGTGGTAGCGCATATGGATATTGCTCATATTATTCAGACTGTGCACCTTGTACAACAGATTGTATAGAGTGTAGTTGAATGGAATGTATGCACGATGGGCTTTTGGATTATGATTCTTCGAGAGTTCATGATAGAACTAGTGAGATCAAGCTTTAACTGAAGAGAGATATTGTAGCAAAGATATATTACAAACATAGTTATTGTCACTTAATTAGCTAACATAAACTCCATACCGCATAAAACCAATTAACACCTAAAACTCTAAACCTACTTTGTTACAAATCTAACCCTAATAGCAGCACACTGGCACTTAACTTACACCGACAACACATAATCGCACACACCAATCTATTATGATACCATAACTCTAACTCAAGTTAGCCAATATTAACACGTAGCAACATTAGGAGGGCATTTCCCACATCCCGGTCCATTAATAACTGCATCTTGCCAATCTGGAAGGTATTCATCCATGTTGCAATTACCAGCCTTGAAATTAGTAATTAATACATCAAGTGAAGACTGTTAGAATAACAACTCAAGCTTGGCAATAATTTCACCTCATTGCAATTACTTACCTTGGCATAAAGACAAACCGTAGCATAACACTTGTACTCTGCCTCATCCCCGCTATAAACATCCGCACACCCAACATACTTGGACTTACTCCACAAAACCTGAGTCATTGCCCCATTCTCGGGATATCCCTCCTCCAAACTCTCTTCCCAAATGTCCATAATGGACGCTACTGTGGGGATCTTTGATGATCCAGCTGCTTTGGCATAAGTGATTCCATAGTCCTTATTGGGTGGAGCTTGGTATTTGCATTCATTCTGCGCCATGGACTTGGCGAGATTAAAAGCCTGAGTGCGGAGAGGTTTGCTCCATTTAATGTTGCTAAAGTTCCCTCCGAATTGAGTGTGGTATTGACGTCTTTTGGTGTTGTGTGTTTTGATCCAGTCTGTTTGACGTTTGGTTAGACCGAGGAGACGGCGGGATTCTCGGTAGGAAGTGGTGTCGTTTTCGTCTGCTGATGTTGAGGAGATGAGAAGCAGTGTGATGGCTGGGTTGATGAGGTTCATTGTTGCTTTTGGTGTTTGTTAGAGACTAGAGATCTGGGCCGTTAGTGCCAAAATTTAAATGAGTGATTTTATGGTATGAATAAAACATTATCGTATACATTACCAAACTTGTGCATCCATGGCGAACACATCACGCCACACCAGTTTCTTTCAAATTGAAATGAAATCAATGTTGATCCGTTGAATAGAATACTCCTTCTTTAGTTTTTACGGTGCAGTAAAGTCGATTTGCAATGCATTCGATAACTGAATCATTTCAATTGCGCCTCGATCTCGACAAGATTTCAGATGACTCCCGCTCTTCGACAGTTAACCATACTTTTGTTATGGTACCGCATACTCCTTCTCCGCGGAGAGTAAGGCGCCACTTGCTTGGAATCTGGAATCAACACTATTCGTCGTTGGGTAGACCACAGCCACAAACATCTCATCGCCTTTCACTCCGCCCATTCTATGGAAACAATGTATTTCGTGCCTTTCGCAAAGAGAGGATGAAAGCATCGTCATACTTTTTCAACAAGAGCCCTTTATGAGAACCCTAGGACTTCTCCGACACCTAACATCGCCAATGATACCAGTCCTGGCATCTCTGGGATGCCGTTTTAGGTATTTTACTTAGGAGCTTTCTCATTGATATCTTCAATTGTCACACTCCGACTCCTTACTCAGGCAACATGAGAACCCCTGAACGGCTTTAAATCACGACAAGCGATGCTGGAAGGAGTCTCCAAATGAAGCGATGAAGAGCCCGCCCACCATAACTCCAACCACTTTCCTAACCGTTGATCGCAAATCGTGGTGAACGTTTGTGTCTTGTCAACGAGCTTGTCCAACTCGCCATTATCCCCATCGATTCAATTTGGATTGATGCGTGTTAATCTGGCTAGGATGAAGCGTCTCATAAAAAAGAGCCACGGCTACAGCTTCCAGTTCAAACACCAAGCTCGTCACCCACTCATTTCATCCTGAAAATTAAAATGAAAGCCGTCACTGTAGCCCTCTCTCTCATCGTAGCCTCCCCCTCCGCAGCTGCCGTCCGCTCTAACAAAGAGCAAGCAACAACCTCATCGATCAACAATGAACGAGCAATCGAATTGACCGAATTCGAATCCGTCAATGACGTCGATGACGTCGATGCCGACATGTACCTCGACGAAATGGACCTCACAGACCGCCACCTCCAAAGCGGCCCCAACTCCTCCACCCGCGCAACCACCTGGAGAAAAGCCCACAACAACGCCCGCCGGAAATACCATGCCTTGTACGGAGGAACCTTCACCCCCATCAAATTCAACCAAGAACTAAAAGCCGACGCTGAAGCATGGGCCAAGACTCTTGTACAAACTTGCGTTAACCGTGCTCCCGATGGAAAAGACGAGAATCCCAACAGCTACGGTGTCAACAGCATGTTGAAATCACGCACAAGAGATTTTCAAAGTATAACTAAAGTCATGCAATTGTGGGAAAACAAACTACCACTAGGCTATCCCAAGAACGGAGTCATGACCCAAGTGCTTTGGACCAAGACCACATTGGTAGGATGCGCTGATGTCAGTTCCGAATTGGGGGCGGAGAAGAATTGCACCGCAAGTGTTTGCTTTTATGCCAAGGCGGGGAATTGTGCGTTTGGGAGGTTTGAGGGGAATTGGACACGGGCTGTTATGGAGGGACCGGCTTGTAGTACTGCTTGTCCGAGTGATGTTGAGGTGTGTTGATGATAGTCTGGATGTTGTGATTGACATTTGAGAGTGCATAGAGCATAGATAGGTAGATTGAATGTTTTTGTGTCGTGTGTTTTAAATCAAGTATTTAGGGGGTCCACAGTTGGAGAGTACTTACATATGTTACACAAGTAGGTACTCTCCGGCTTACTAACAGTGGAAACCTGATCAGTCCTGTGGATTGTAGCTTTGAATAGTTGTCTCAATTTGATCCTATCTTTATTGTTGAGGATAATGATGCTTGGCTGGTAAGCCTCAGAGGGGGATTTGGTTGTTTCATTTACTTCTTTCTGTAGGTGGACAGGTGGTGTTTGAAGTTTTGATGGCCTTATTGTAATTCGACTCTCCTTGAATCAACAGAACTTGCAAGAACTTCAAAAGTGTCACTATTTACCTCTTGTGGTACTCTCGGGATTGTGGCCACATGATCACAACTGTTTAAGAACATTTTTCCAGCTATATTGTTGTTCCTACTTTGGATGGATTGTGGGCATAACTTTCCAGTGTCCTTTTCTATTAATACCGAGAGAGGGTTATTCCGTGTATAATTCTAGGATCTTTTTAGAAGGCTATCAGCTCACTTCAAATGAGTAACTGCATCAGTGCTGCATTAATGGCTTTAAGCTTGCATTTGTACAACAATTTGATTGGGTTCATGTTTGTTTGAATAACACTTGTGGTGCTGTCCAGTCTATTTGTAAGGTGAATAACTACCAAGCTGTCTCTCTAGGAGGTGGTCAGCCTCGAGTTTTCTCGACAAAAACAATTACTCAGCCAGCCGCTAGAACTTTGCATTTGTAGAAGAAGCTTCTGCACTGAACGTTATCTCTGATTTGATAGGGTGCTCAAATGTGCTAGGTCCATGCTCCTGGCTGTCTCCCAGCTGACACATCCCAAATATTCACCCACTCATGCACATTAATCATTGTTCCCCTTGAAAAATCTCCATACAAAATTTTACCTTGATTGTAAAGAGATGGTTTTTCCTTCAGTTCTTGTTACTTTTGCTGTCATGCTTAAATATTTGCTCTTGATTTCAACCGACTACAAGCCATCAAAGAATTTCTCCTTGGGTTATCATACCTCCACAGTTTTCTGTTTCATGCTCTTGGGCCTCAACAAGTACCTCAAGTAGTCATGGTTCGAATTCCTTTGAGTGGTGTGTCAGCACCTGATCATATTGCTCTTCTCAGTCTTATTGCTTCTCCTTGAGTTTTTCTACCTTTACAGACTCTCTTCATGCTTCAGGGATATAACCAGCATCTATTCCAATACAAGTGTATAATTCAAGTTTGATCAGATTGTCCCTTCTAATCTATGGCTATGCTAGAGTGTTTCACCACATGAGAGCTTGTATTTGGCCTTGCAGGTAGGCTGCATCTACCCAGGGCATAACACGTGTGGCATGGTCAGATTCTCATCATCTTCCAATTCTTCATGTTGACAAAGAAAGCTTGTTATTACTCCTTTTCTTGAGAGTGATATGTATGGGTTATGTGGAGATTTTTGTGGATACATATTGGCTTGACTATCATCTGGGATCTATATTGGTGCCTTTGATGAAAATTTGACAAGCTGGTAGGCACTTGAAGGGTAGAAAATCCAAGAAGTAAGAGTGGGTTTTGGTGGTGTTGGCAGAATTTCTTGTTGGAAAGCTTGAAGTAACCACTATTTAGAAAGACATGGAGAGGATTTTTAGAATACAAATAGAGAGTCACATGAAAAATGACTGCATTTATTTGGAGCTGAAAATTTTTGATAGGTATGTGTT
Organism: Cyclotella baltica; assembly: GCA_036939635.1. NCBI lineage: Eukaryota > Bacillariophyta > Thalassiosirophyceae > Thalassiosirales > Thalassiosiraceae > Cyclotella > Cyclotella baltica. The sequence continues at coordinate 3,422 of JALLAY010000370.1, read as the reverse complement.
TTGACTTTATGCCTCACTTGGCTCTCCTTTTTAACTGCATCTCATGCCTTTTGTCCTGCCTGTATGATGGGCGTCATTCAGTGTTATTGGTCAGGAATACTACTTCATGATCTGCAGGTTTAGCATCACTGAAGAGTATCAGCACCATGAGTTGAGGTGAATTAGTAAAGCAGACCATGCTGGTGGAAGGTGAAGAGGTACCTACAAAAACACTGTGAATGATTACTTACAAGGATAGCACACTTGGAGTAATGAATAAGATATGCCGTCTGTTAGATGCACAGTGATTTGCTCTGCAGTTTTTACTTCTGTTGGGGTTTTTAGTTTGGGTGCTATGGCGGAAGAAGTGAGGTGGGAATGCAGGTTCTCTTTGTAATGGTTGTTCTGTTCACATGTGATTCCAGCTGCGCCACAATAACAGCTCAGTTTCAGTGGACAATACAATCTCGATACAGAACTTTATCAATTGAGGTAGGTTGAGGTTAAATGACAGACGATATATTATTCAATTTTGAGAGACATTTTAATGTAGTAGCTAATTCTAGTTGGTTGAAGCAGCAAATATGCATTTAACACAATTATTGATACAGTGCATGATGCATGATAATAAATGAAAGGTAAATCCAAAATCTAGCTCAAAAATAAGTTGTTAAACCTCACTTATTGTAATGTCTTTTCTCTGTCATATGGAGTAGGCTCTTTAATTTGTTGTATCCCGTCCTATGCAACCTATCTTCACACCTCCCATCGCCTCCCAAAGCAATCTTTGAATCCCCTCTTTTTGTAATTTCAATTCTTTCCAATAAATTAATTGCAAATTATCAGTGAGCAAGAGTGTCCCAATAAACACTGCCAATAGATCACATCAGCCTTGTCAAACCCAAAAGAAAAAGTGATCATTGTTTATTAGCTATAACCCAAGAGGGTGAGTCTTCAGGAAAAGTGTGTCAACATTGAAAAGTGGCGTTAGAAGAAGGTAATCATCAGCTTCTAGTTTGGTCTTCAGCAGTGCTCCCTGATAAAATGGTAGCGCGGCAGTTAGATAAAGAGGCCAGCAGTGTTCCACGATATCTCACGATTGCCATTCGGCTGAGTTCATGGTAGTAACAGTTTATTTCAGCACGTTGTACAATAATCTTGGCCGATGAGGAAGGTTCGTGGGGCGGTTTGATCCTAGAAGCCAAAGCATATTTTTTGTCATCAAGAAACCAGAAACAGTGACACGGGGTGCTGATGGCGTCGCCAGGATTAGCAGCATCAGATGGCCGGCAGAATCGGGGTAATCATTTATCGAGAGATGCAGGGTGCAGGGGGAGCGAGCAGCGTTGGAGAGCGGGAGAAAAGCTGGTCCGCGAAGTGATAACTTGAAAAGTTGGCGTCAATGCGCCCTTGCCAACGATTATTGAAAAAGGAGTGAAAGAAGTCTCATATGGAATGAAAGAGAAAGCATCTGTGTATGATCGCTCAAGCCTCTCTCTAGACAAAAGAGGTTTTGCTTCAGTGTATTATGATACGGCCAGCCAAGAACAACAACCGACGATTTTGCAAACCGCCACGACATCTGATGTCGACGGATCTTTTGGATCTTTTCAGATCATTCTTGGATTTTGGATCTTTTGTCTCATGACAAGCCACGGGAAACTGTCCATGCTTACCTTTCGTTAAAAGCTTCATTGAAATGAAAATGTATGTACAATTGTTCGAACTAAATAGGTGAATCGAGCGTCAGAACTGATAAGAAACATCATCTCGCAACATATGATGTGCTCACGATCCCATAAAACGGAAAACAACATGAATCTCATCCGCACCATTGCTTTGTTCTTGTCCCTCAACACGGCTATTCACGCCCAAACTTCTGTATCGCCTGATGTGCAGGTGAAGGATGACAATGAAGTTGTAAGTATTGAGTAAAGTATCCAATTTTTAATGCTAACATCATCGTATGATATTCACAATCATTCTTCTTCTCAATTTATACCAACCGTCGATTCCTTTCATGCCTTGCTTTATTTTTAGGGTTTGTTGGTGAGTGCCCATTTGCTACATCGGGAACGGGACATCCTCTTCCTCGCAATTTTAAGCTGCCAATCAAGTCATTGAACGCATCTGATATCCAAAAGGACAACGGGCCTTGACATGACACGATTCAATATTCGTAACTCATAATTAATTTGAATTTGATATCTTTATATGAATGACTCAACACATACTAACACCTGAAATATTTGTGATTTTTCATTCCTCACTAGAGAAAGGGGGGGCTCAACGAAGGAGGATTGGCCCTCAAGTCTGATGTTGGTGGTGCTGAGGGAGGAAATGATGGTGTCGCTAAGAAAAAAGATGGAGAAAAATGCTGGCATGGATCTGAATGCGAGAGCAACTTGTGCGCCTGGCATCATCCAGGACCTTGGGGAGCCTTAGGAGTAGGCTGGTATCCTCAATGCGGAGCAGTGAAAAATATGGAGTACTGCTATAGCTCTTGCAGTTCGTACTACGGCTTCGGATGTAACAGTGATAAGGAAGGTTATAATGTCAAAGCTTATGACGCTTCTTGTGAATCTGGGCACTGGTGTAGGAAAACGAAGTATGTAGCTTTTTGTGTCCCACAATACGAGAAAGGTCAAGATTGCCGTCGCCGCGGGAATAGAGTATGTAAGTCAGGAGTGTGTAAGGAAATTAAAAATTGTGGGCGGTTTTGGTGTAGCAAGAAATATGAGTGTGCATAAAAGTAGGGACTTTATTGATTGGGCAATGCAAGGGATGTTATTTGTAGTGTAACAAGGAACAAGATGAGCAAATGAGAGTAAGAGTTTGTTGATGTAGGTGTGTGGCGAAGATACAGTGTTGAAAAATGAAAGAACAATCTTAGGGTCAGGAATCTTAAAGCACATGCTTAAATTAAAATTGTTTCCAAAACTATGAAATCCAAAGGCATAAAAGATCACATTGATAATAAAATCAAAGCTCCACCTCCTCTCCCTAACCTGCCCACAAAAACTCTCCCTCAACTCCACGTCCTTGCACCTGTTATCCGAGTGCTCATCCTATCAATATCATCGGGACTAAAATCACAAACACATGTCTTTACTAGGGTTTTCAAACTTACTATACTCTAAACTTTGGCACGTGAACCTATGGCAACTTAGGTCATATGTTCAAGCTTACCCACCTAAGTTTAGGCGGGTCATAGTATGACTTCGGGGTCATTATGTTAAGAATGTCATGAAAGTACTTTGAGAAATACGAGGACAAAGTCAAAAGTACAATCTGGGATAGATACATGATTGGAGTATTTCAAAAGATATCTGTTTGTGACACAATTTACTTAAGTCGTGCAAGATTCTCATTGTCTCGGACCATTCTCTGGAGTCATGCACTAAATTGGAATTCGTACATCATCCAAGATTCTCTAAGAGTGA
>JALLAY010000369.1:0-16237 GCA_036939635.1 Cyclotella baltica | reverse complement strand
AAATTACAGATACCCTGTTGGGACTATGAGTCAAAACTCCATTCGCGCAAGATATACTGTATTAATTCTTATGCAAAACAACTGTATCTTTGAACAAAACCCGGCGCTTATAAACCGCTTTTTAAGTTTTTCAAAGCTCTCTTTCTTTGAATGCATATATCTTGCTTTAATCATTAATTTTGTGGCTGATACTTAGTTTGACACTCGTGGCCTGTGACTTAAAATATTCTTGATCATGTTCTTGAATATACTAGAATATTGAAGAAGATATTCTTTTGTTGTTTCTGCCTATGTTATCATATTCAGGACATTAATTTTCTCAGAATAAAATTGAATAATATTTTGTAAAAGTTTGGCTGCTGTTGCTGCAGCTGGCTTTGATTTGACTACATTTTGTAACGGTGTGTATGAGATGAAGTAAATGAGTGGAGCCAGCGGTGAGAATGAAATGGTGATTGGCCGTGGTCAGTGGCGGGCCGGAGGACACGGATGGTTGGATGTTGGATTTGTGTGCTGTGTCATACAGCATCTGCATCCTCAAGGCAGCGGCTGGGGCGGCTATGGTGTGAACCCACCAGTCCAATTAATTGATTCACCACCTACCACGCTTAACCACACCTGACTTTTTCTCCATACCAAATTGCTTCTACCACCATGGCTAACCTTGCTGAAGTTGGCACTGATGTTTTCATTTACACTGACGGAAGAGTTCCTGATGATCTGCTCCCAATTTTCGAAGAAGAGTCATCTCTGCTGTCCGTACAGCTTCATGATGTTGTTTTGGAGATTTGATTTGGGACATTCTACAGCTGCTCTTCGTTACGTAATATAAACTTGTCAGGAGTCAAAAGCATCAGGGATTTTTCATTAGGCTCATGTGAATCACTTGTGGGTGTGGATTGTGACAAGTTGAAGACGATAGGGGAGCTTGCATTTGCCCTCTGTGAATCTTTGACTAGCATCACTATGCTGTCCATCAGGTTCATTAGAGAGGAGGCATTCAATGATTGCCGGCACTTGACAGTTGCAAAATTTGGTAAATGCCTAGAAGAAATTGATTATAAGGCATTCAAAAATTGCATTTCTCTGGCTCGGATTATTATATCAGGCAAAGAAGGATCGTTTCCATATCCTGATGGTGTCTTTGAGAATTGTCCAAATTTGACAACGGTTGAAGTTGTTGGGAGGATCCACGCAACATCATTGCAGCTTTGCATTTAGGGAAGTGAAGAGATGAGATGATGATAGAGATTGAACAAATCTATCAAATTTTCCAAATACTCCTCCTCAAGACAAGACGGGTGTAATCATTGATTGGATGGACAATGTCTAACTTGTATCAAACATTACAAGACGGAGCACAACAAGTTGGTAAAAGAAGCCATGGAAATGCATGACATAGCTATTCCCCCTGGTGAAAGAAGGAGGATAAAAACATTGGTAGAGATATTACGCCTGGTGTTTATTTTGTTGTTGATCATGTTCTCCCTTATCTGCAGCTAAAGTGAGGAAATTGATACTGCATCTCTAAAGCTAAATTCAGAATTCATATCTATCCTCTAGTGATTATAAGTATTTCAAATATTTTGTGCACAAACTAGGACACAACAGTTTTATGGGCAGTCTTATATGTTGTTAGCAACTTTCATCTCGAAGCATTAAAATATGATGTCGTATAATTAAAAATTAAACTCTTTTCCCTGACATTAATGAATGTATCTACAATTGGCGTTATCATACAAAAACAACAAGCCCACAGTGCCCTGCTCACTATACTAGACATGTCTTTTATTGTAAATCTCACTGCAACAGTCACAAAAAGCCTGTTATTCTTGACCTCTTAGTCTGTATTCATTTTAACACTTGAAAAATGAATATATATCTATAGAAATAAGGGTCTCTAATGAAGGACCAGCAGAATTTTGCTGCTCTGGCCCTTATGCTCCCAAAGTAACAGAGTATCCATTTGAATTTGCACAAATATAGTTCTACCAGGGACACAAAAATTATGCATACCTGGAATGCAGCAATTTGTGAAAAATCAATTTTGCCAATGGCTTTCTTCTGAGAATGAAAAAACTAAAAATGAAACTCACATTCTTGGTGAGAATACACAATCAGTGTGGTTTTTCATATAATATCCAGTTATGTTTTCTCCCGAGAGTTGCAGTAACATTCAAATTTAACTCTCCTCGCTTCCCATTTACGTACAATACTATCAATCATTGGTATCTCCGAGAGTTGCAGTGACATTCAGTTTTAACTCTCCTCACTTCCCGTATACACACAATACTATCAATCATTGGTATTTGGTGTAGATGAAGTAATGAGCCTTTTGAAACAGACAGGTTGTTATTTTCAATTGCCAATTGAAATGGATAGGTGGTAATATTCATTATAGTTGGTAATTTAAAACAATGAACCCACATTGTATATTTCGGTAATTTTCGAGTTTATTTTGATGTGCATGATATTAAACTTTGTAACTCAGTCACCTCTCCCTAGCAACTCTTATGCTTGTATTTTACTTACCATTATTACCATGTGTTATTAACACATATTATGCACTTAGTATTCACACACTTTTTCCCAATTCATTTTGTTGACCTGATCATACAGGCTTGGGGGTGCATGATAAAAGGATCTGCAATCACCTTTGGTACCGAAATCATTTTGAACTTCAATTACCAACCATGATATTCATATCCAAGATCATATCCAAGATCTTGGATTGCACCAAGCAAAATGCATTTTTGTATTAGCATTAATCATATCAGCCTAAATGCCGTGGCCAAAAACTAAATCCAATTGCCATACCAATCAATCTATGAAATGAGCTTTCCAATTGATCAATCCCATACACATGGCATGGTTGTTGGCTACACCATTATTTCATCAAATTTAATGATCATACTTAATTTTATCCTTACAAAAAATACACAGCAAGTCTACTTTAATTTACTTTTTGTTTTTTTATTTGTTTGGTGTTTAGGTGTATCTGATTGCAATGAAAAAATCAAGTCCAAGAAATGGAATCATGTAATGAAGAACTTGGACAAAGTTTGTTGATAATGGTTTATTGACTGCAGCATATATTGTATTCCTCTTCTTCTTCACTGTCTCTCCTAAACAAACAAGTACTGAGAGTGAGAGGAATTCATCAGCACAAAAGGTAATAGCATCCTCAAACATCCAAATGGCTGAGTGGCTTATCAATGTGTGATTGTGTTATTCAAAATTGCTCAGAGCGGCAACAAATTTGTGATTCATCTAACCCCTAAAAGGAGTATGTATTTGTGTGAATGGCAAGACTTCCAGATCGGCACTAATTCGTTACAAAAATCATGGAAGGCCCACAAGCGGCTGATAATTCGCAGTTGTTGTGGTCAGCAATGTTATGTAGATATTGTTTTATTATTTTTACCAAGATCTTGAGCTATCTAGTTTATATAGTGATATGGGCCCATTTGGTGGTAGGAGGGTTCTAACTCTAAACCCTTAAAACATGAGGTATCTTTGCATGCATGGTAGCCCACCACTGACCCATCACCTCAACTTCAACTCTATATAACTTCAAATACCTTTACTTTCACGTCAAACTATACGTTTCCTGAAAGGTAGTTTCAGAAGGCCGGCGATCCATGAAGAAAGCATCATGGCAATGGCACATTTCGTTCACCACCGTCGGCCGCCGCCGCCGCCATCGCCACATCCATCTCCTCTCATCCCGCACCGACAAAAGACAACACCGCCCTTGCCTGTGTCAACCAACAAACCAACAAACTAAGTAATTAATTAATTCAATATAAATAAAGCATCATGGGTGACTCAGCCTACTCCTTCTCCCTAACAACCTTCTCACGCACGGGCAAACTCCTCCAAATCGAATACGCCCTAAACGCCGTCTCCAACGGCCGCACCGCCCTCGGCATCGCCGCCGTCGACGGAGTAGTCATTGCCACCGACAAGAAATTCGCCTCCTCCCTCGTCGACGGCGAATGCGTCAGCAAGGTTGAAAAAATCACTGACGGGAGCGGATTTGTCTACGCCGGCGTCGGACCGGATTATCGCGTGCTCGTTCGTAAGGCACGCAAGGCTGCGGCATCGTATGCTCTTGAATATGCCGAGTCAAAGCCGGTATCGCAATTGGTCAAATCGACAGCCTCTGTTATGCAGGAATACACTCAATCGGGCGGGGTGAGGCCATTTGGTGTGTCGCTGTTGGTGGCCGGATTGGATGCCGATAACGTCCCACGATTGTATCAAGTGGACCCCAGTGGTGCCTACTTTGGATGGAAGGCCACAGCCATTGGCAAGAATTACGTCAATGCCAAGAATTTTCTGGAAAAGAGGTATCAAAATGATATGGAGTTGGAGGATGCCATTCATACGGCATTGTTGACGTTAAGGGAGGGGTTTGAGGGGGAGATGAATGGGAAGAACATTGAGGTGGGGGTGGTTACGACTAGTGGGGAGCATAAGGGCAAATTTAGGGTCTTGACGGAGAGTGAAGTTCAAGATTATTTGGATGAGGCCAATTAATTAATTATAGTTAATTAATTTATTCATTGATGCAATTGATGAGTTGTTTCTTGATTTAGTTGAATAGTAAGAAATAGATGATGATGATTGGTAAAAAGTAAAGATTTTGTTTTGGTGCAATTAGAATCTAGAATTGATTTTACAATACATTGTTTACCATTATGTGGTCGTCCAATTATTTACCGACTACATCTGATCATGTAAGAATAGAGCAATTGTCAAATGAAAATACTGTTCAAAGACATTAGCTACCAATTAATTTTAACATTTACAGCTGGGATGTTTTCCAAATTTAATTACATACTGTTTAATTTTGCTGAAGAAGGTAAGAATCAATTGTCAAAGTCCCGTGTGTTGATTGTAACTTATCAAATTATACAACCCCTTTGAAGTATGAACAACTTGTAGCTGCCCCTCAAAACTAAGTGCATAGAGAGCAAATGAGTAAGGAGTATCCAGATAAATTGAATGAACCAATTCCAAACAAGCCAACTGCCATGATAGGAAAGATTGAATGAGAGCAACCATTGCAAAGAAGCACAGAGAGAAACATGTTATGATGCATAAAGTTTCATGGAGAGGCAGTATCAATTTTAATTTTCTTGAAAGTTATTTTTACTCAGATCAAAGGAGGAAATATGATTCTGGAGGATATAACCAAGTATGACTGGTATTGTATCTGAATTGCGGTTATAATTTATAATCACCGGATACAAAAAAGATGTTGTATACCTGATCATTTCTTATTCTCCTATGGTACTGATCAATTGATTAATTATGTGTTAATGGTATTGTAGCATATGATTGAAGTGTAATGGTGTGCATACTTATGGTGGTGGCAACATCTTGCTGGTGCATAGAAGACATGTAACTCACTTATGTCTGTCACTGTCAAGCTGTAGGATTTTGAAATGAATGTACTGCATTAATCCAGGAAGGATCTTCCGCACTTAAGTATGACTATGATACCAAGACAAATGGGAGTGTGATGAGCTATTACACTGTCCTCTGGCAAACAAAGTAAGTGATGCTAATACTGGTGGAATGAATATCGCTTTTGATGTTGATTCCAACAGTGGTCTAGTTGTTTTTGTTAAACTCTCTTTTAAATGTTAGGGAGAAAAGTGACCAAACCTGATCTTTAAGAGAATTTTTGATTTGTACTATTCAGGGCACATTCAGCTTTTGATTCTGATTCCAATGGTACAGTGTCTTATTGTTGTACTTTATTTCATGCAAGGGAGCTATGTGATTATAATTGCATTCATTGCTTGATATTTTCTATTATTGAATGATGCTACAATTGTTGTTCTTGAAAATCTCTATTGAATGCTTGTTTCAGAATGGAAAATTATTGGGACCAAAAGTGAGGAATTGAACCTTTTTAGCAATGCAGATAAGCCTACCTAGCGCAAATTTGTTGACTGCAGTTTCAACAATACGGCCCACTAACTCCCAAAGAAATTGAATTCAAAAGATAAAAACTCAGAATAACATTCTCAGAGCAACCATAATTAATTATTGAACAACAAGCACAGCATGTCACTAGAGAATAGATGGTTTTCAGGTATTAGTGATGGTGTGACATACCACACCCATCTTAGATTCTCTCAGAGATTCAAAATATTGATGAGCGAGGTTATAGAATGAACTGTTTTAGCCAGATGTTAAAGTTGACAAAGCATTGCAGCAAAAATGTAACTAGATGTAACAAAACAACTAAAAGTCATATGCATGAGGCAGAAGTGATCTTCGACGTTAGTGATGTTATGTGGAAAATAAAACTGTCAACTGCATATTTACACTTTATGCATAAATGTAGGGCTATGCATCTTCATTGCAAGAATAAGTTGTCACCAAATGTCTCTGCTGAAGCTGATTTAAAATGCTCGATCTGAAAGTTTACATTGACATTAATTATTGTGTTTAAGCATTGTGCAGTTGAAATAGCTCAAACGTTAAATGACATAGAAACAAGACAAAAATGACCCCCTGCATTCATGTATTCCCAAACCCCAGCACTCATTTTAACCAAATAACAACATCACTCCTCACCATCACTCTTCTTCCTAATCCCCCCCAACTGCTCACTCGGAACAGCCATGCCCGGAGCAAAATCAAACGTAAACGCATTCCACCCAGCATACCCGACAAAAATCATAATGGTTGCAAATTGACTCCCAACGCGTAGACGCATCATGGTTTGTGACTTTTTAGGATCACGATTGTAGAATGATTTGATTCCAGAGGCTAGGAAGTAGGCGGTTGTTAGGCAGCCTATTGGGACTAGGGGTTCTGCTTTGAACTGTTTGTTGAAGTGAAGGTGGTGCATTTATTTATGATTAGTTTTTCGTGTTGGAACAAAATATAATTTGATTCCAATGATTCAAGTTTAACGCACCTTACGATACAGCTTCTCCTCAAAAGTTTCAGGACGCATCAGTTGCGGCATACTACTCGCCGTGCCCATGGGAGGTTTTGGTATCACTGGTGCGGATGCATTGGGATTTATCGAGTTTTTACTTATCTTGGCATTTGGGACGTCTTCAATGCTGTTTTTTGTGGGTTTCGATGAATCGCTGGGTGCTGAGGCAGATTGATTTTCTGCCGTTGTTCTTTTTGTGCCTACCGTGGCCTTCGGAACGTCGTCGACTTTACTCGAGGATTCTGTAGATTGACTTGCTCCCATTGTTCTTTGGATGTGGTGAGTTGCGGCTTGTAGCGTGTAGCTTTACAATAATACTTATCGTTGTTTATTGTTCGCAGGCCCTTCAATTGAAATTAATCTCCTCCCGCCCGTCGCTCATCATTGTCACGTTCATTGTTTCAATACTCATCACTTCATTTCACGCCGTCACGTCGCACGTCACTCACAAATTCACAAAGAGGCCTGACTCACATCTGTCATGGGGCCAGATAATGGGTCATGTAGGGCCTGTTTGTTGTCCGTAGAGAAGTCTCTAAAGGGATTGAGTTTGATCAAGTTTGATTCAATTTGATTCCCCTTTATTTTGGAGAGTCTACCATAAGTACATACCTTAGTTCATTCTTATCCTTTTCATATTGTTCCTCCTTCTCAACAGTGATATTTCCATCACTCTGAACACTGCAGTACCTCAACTGTCGACCTCAAACAGATCCACCATGAGCATTGATGATTTAGGTTTATTGAACATGTAGTCATTTGTGATCAAGTCGTTCGTTATTAGCTTCAATGCTCCTTTTTATACTACATCTTAAGAGATAAAATCTACATTTACTAACTTACATTGCTTTCTAGTAATGGCTACCACCTTCCTACTACCAATAGCAACATCAATGCTACAGTAATCACAAGTTACTGCAGTCACTGCAATTATAGTTGAAACAACAAGAAATGCTGCTGTTCTGTTGATAATAGTGCTGAGCTGATGCTGCTACTTGTATTGGTCTATTAAGTATTTTTTCACTATCAGAAGTAAGAGAATGGAGAACAGACTAATAAAACTGTTGTGTTTCTAAAAGTTTCCCTAATAATCACAAGCATTTCACTCTCACATATCATAGAGAGTCATTTGATAAACAGCACTATTAATACAATCCCCAGGCTCAAACACTACATTATCCATCTCATTCAATCAACCATGAGAATAATAGTCTGAGCAATGAATGATTTGTCGGCGAGAGCAAATACAAGCACATTAGTCATCAACTGCATGCAATCCAAGCACTTACTCACTCATAATATATCCACTGTAAGGCATCATGAACACTTCCACATTCTGAACCTAAAACACAAACAGCCAACAAGCTTCCTAACCTGTTCGTAGTCGTAGCCTGACATCATGGACATATCACCTCATTTGATAGTGGACAAAAAATGCAAGCTCCAATCACTAATTACAATTGTTGAGTTATGGATAATTAATGCTATCGAAAGTCTATCCCAGTTGGTTAATTCTTGTTTGAACTTGAAGAGTTTTTTTCTTAAGACTCGCGTCAACTAAACATGTCTTATGATTTGCACAGTTTAGCCTGCCTTGTAAGGTGAAGCCAATCATCTATAAGTCCACTATCAATTAACTCACCCATACGGATATTCACAATAAGCCTACACACTCTGTCTTTGGAACTTTCACAGATAGATCTACAATGTGATTTTCAAGTGCAATATGAGGCGTGAGCAACTTCAATAAGCTCGCAATGAACAGATATAAAAGCCTACTTAAATTTCAACAGAATTCCAAATCAATGGTCAAGTACCACTCAAGGCAAATGAAATCCCACGGAAAAACGAGAAACCAACACCACACTTAAAGAACTATCAATGTTGATTGCTCTATTACTATTAACCATTTATTTCTCAGAACTTGGCAAGACACTGTTTTATTCGTTCCCAGCAAACAACTTCCTTTTAAGATCGGGATCCAACAAATCCTTTGTGTTGGGAATATGATTTGTAAGAAGTTAACCTGGGTTGATGTGGTATCCAGGATACCTGAATCATTTGAACAATGACCAATGATGAAAGATAGACAACCAATGAGAAAAGAAGGCAAAGGTTTGACAAGTGAGTCAGTAATTATAGCCATGACAGAGTGAATTGTAAGACCTGGTTATGGTCTCACAATTCACCACTCATCTAGAGTTTCGATTAAGTATTCTACTAACTGCTCCAAGTAGTTCATCTTCGAGTTCGATTCATTGCCTGCTCTCAGTTGTTATGAGAGTGTGTTTTCAACAATGTTCTGCTTATGGATATATGATATAGGAACAAAGAGTAGGTGTGTTGCGCAGAGAAGACATTTGTCAAGCAAATGTGAGTTTTGGTTCATGGATCCACTCTGTATTGTTCATTCCATTGAAGACACTATCTCTCTTCACTTAGATCAAAGTGATACTGGAGTGCGTGGAGTATGTGGAGGAACCTCTTAACATGTATGGGTTAAACAAAACGTGTATCACCTTCCCCAAGAATCAGCATCTTCAAAATCATGAGCTAATGACAGTGATTCTGAATTTGACTCACAATTCAGTGCTTGTTGGGTCTGATGGGCACTAATGGCATGAGCAAAATCAGGAGAAGCAGAATCTTGTTCATACCTTTTTGAGCAATATCTTAGAGTAGGTAGTCACTCTTGACTATGCTTTGTATTTCAACAAATCATCTAATTTCTTAGGTGAGGTAGTAGATCCTTTAGGGGTAGAACGTAAGAAAGAGACGGGAATCGATCACAGTGTTTGTGAGTCTAAAGAATTGATTGGTGTGTATCTAATTGAGGTAAGAGTGAATCCTTGTTGACAAAGGCTTGGGTGCACATTCAGCTGAAAGAATGATGTTTAGGTGATCAAAGTAAACAAAGCTTATTTAGAATGTTGATTCAAGTTTTTGTATACGGGCGGGACGCTAATTGTTCATCAGGTTTGTGTTTGTGGGGCATTAACAATTAATTCAAGTAGTACGTATCTTGGTTACCTATTTGAAACTTTTCGATTCAATTGTAACAATGCTTTGTGTGTAGCAAATTTCAGATCTGTTACCTTGAATTGGATTTAGAGCTTCCCTTACCTGGAAAATTATTAGACATATGATTAAGAGGGGTGAATAATAAGCTGGACTCACATTTGCATTGGTTGTTTTTCATCCACCATCGACATGGAAAACAAAATTAAACTACACCGATTTATTCGGCAAATGAAAAACACTCAAGTACTCTACACAAGAATCATTTCAAATATAAACTCATATAATTATGTAGCATGCAAGTCAATCATATATAGTAGGCATCATTAATTACAATCGTCACTTCTGGAACCAACCAGCACAATCCAAAATCTGAGCCGCCAAAGGACCCGGACATCGTGCAACTTCACAATTTGAATCCGAGATACTTGCCCTCTTTTTCGAGGAAGGACATACTCTTGTATGTTGTTCCAAATTCACCTCGATGGACGGGTACGTAGTTCGTTCAGTGTATTCATAGGGATATTGGAATTCACCCGATACCCGATTGAGTCTCGTTACATATCTCTTGATGTGATTGCTTTGACGTTTGGTCAATGCCGTATTGGCAAGATATCTATTTCGAAGTTTGTACATTCGCCACGTGGCTTGAATCTTGATGGATGATGCCTTTCTTTGTTTCGAATAGAGGTAACAGTCTTGAGAGTGAAAGTTGGATGCTTTGATGAGCTTGTGTTTGAGTCTTTTTAGACGAAGCATTGCCAGTATCATTCGGATGCTGTTTTGGAGTGTGAGTGTGCAGTGTGCATTGTTGCAGTTGGTAGAATTTGGACTTGTGGTTGTAAGCCCTCCAATTGGCTTGGATGATGGCGGCTGCATCGTATCGATATTGGTGCTTGCGGACGGCTAAGATATAGGAAAAAGCATTGTGAGATTAAAAAGATGGAATAGCAGTGAATGCCTTGACAAAGAAGAAGTTCAAACGATATCATACCCGAGGCAACAACAGAGTAAGGAGCACAAACACAATACCCCCTCCAAACGGCCACAATCTTCATCACCATTCTACACACCAACAATCTCTGTTGCTCCTTCAAATCCTCCAAAATCCTCACGGCCGCACGTTTTGAACCAAAGCTTGTAAAAGAATAACACAGCATTTGAGTTGGATAAAGTGTTTGGATGCAAGGTAGCTTCGGACTTCAGATGTGATGCATGTTGCCAACGAGGCAATTTGTTGGTGTTGTAGAGCTTGGAGGGTCTTGTGTGCTAGCAACCACCTTGAATACTTTGACATGCAATGATGCACTCGATGGTTCGTTTGTATTCTGTCTGGTAATGAAATCTTCTCCAAGTCAAGGCTATCTTGGTGGCCGCATGCTCGGGTTTAGCTCTTGAGATGCTTGGATTTGACGAGCCCATCATTTTAGAGTGAGAGCACTGCTCTGAATGTCAGCATATCGTCTTGAAGTGCTGTAGGATCCACGACCATGTCCCTGTTGAACTTGAGTTTTTAGTTGCTTTTGAGCCAAGCATTGTCTGATGACAGACTGAACCATTACCACGCCTAAAGTATAAAGCAAAGCAAGTATAAATCATGTTAGCATCAACATCAACAGCAGGTACCACAGCACAAAACAGTCATCAATAACTACATACACGTTACAACATGCCCATAAACCACCCAACAATAGAATCGCCTCCATTCACGTGAAATCACCGTCGCCATTTTCTCCTCTAAAACTCTCCTTTACTTTTGCAATCGACGTAACTTGTTGAAAGCCACAATAAGACAAATACAGCATTGGAGACACATTGTTGCACGTTGAATGTTAGTTTATTGACGACGTGTTGACATGTTTTCTATTTCGTTCCCGTCCAAATTTTCGGGTGTTCGCGGGGCCCATCTTGATTTTGAACCTTCGACAAATGAAATCAAACAACCATGAACATTTCTCTCTTACACTTCATAGCCACCACATATGGCAAAATTGGTCACCAATTCATCCTTCATTATAATGCTAAAATACTACAAATTGTCTGCCACCACAACGCCTGCCACCATTGGACATTGCTTCCCCATTCCACGAAAAATCAATCGAGCAAGTCGATGACGTGTAACATGGACGTCGCTCTTTCAAGGGCACCATGTGCTACACCATACAACTCCCCATCCCTCATCCCTAGCCACGAACCTCACAAAAACCGACAAAATTAATGATTTGATCGATTTAGCACGAATCTTTGATCGTGTCCTCTATTCTTGCAGTGATGGCACCCCCACCTACCGCGGACAATCTGGGTCAATTCTTGATTGCATACCCATGACCCCTATCTCACGCCTTCATCTCTTCTTACCATATGTGTTCACCATGCCACTCCCTAAGTCAATCAACAATCAGCTGGTGGTGTGTTTGGAGGTGTGGAGGCAGAGGTGGACGAATGGGAGAGGCATAAGCAAAAGAGGTTAGTACTTGTACTGTACAAGTGCTGGCAAAGTTGGGGGTATGTTTGAAAAGAATGAGGGTTTAGAAACAACAATGTAAGCAGTATTAAGGGTGGATCTGACATAATGCAACAATCCTCATAGTACTTTATCTATTAATTTGACAATGTGAATCATCGCAAACATCAATTCACTTGCAAATATAGAAAAAGAGTGAGGGTAGGGGACGCTCAGCTATTATTGATTCATCGAGAATTCAACGACGATATATCTTTTGAATAGAGTATTTAACAATAAGCTTGATATGAGACTTATTTTGGATTATTCTTGTTGTTGAAACAATCTGGGGAATTATGGCTGCTTCTTACATCTAATATGGTGGTTCAGTAAAGTAACATTATACCAATTGAAATATTGTTCCGCATTTAATCAAAAGCGTGATTTACAGTTTCTTCTGTAGACGAGTGAGATCCAGCAATGAAAGCACATTGCTTTAACTCCTTCCATTTTTAGCAGTTATGAGCTAACGCTAGCTCCTGTGCACGCTCGTTCCTGCAAGCAAACAAATAAACGTACAATTGTTGTTGCTATTATGATAATTGATGTTATTGTAGATAAATGAAGTGCCAGTTAAGGTAAATTATCTGTCCAATGTTATCTAAGTGCCATCATGGTATTGCGTATGGCTTCATCGTCTCCAAAACCATGGCTCACCACGTAACAATCACTTTTTTAATTTTATTAGCAACTGCTACCAATAGCCAATAACTCACATGAAGACTACAGCTCCAGCAACAGGTACGGTTACTTCTCAGCCGATAGCCGATATCTCCTGCAACTGATAGCCGGTATCTCCCGCAACTGATAGCCGGTATCTCCCGCAACTGATAGCCAATATCTCCTGCATTCGGTAGCTGGTATCTCCTGCAACTCAAGCCAATGTCCCCTGCATCCAATAATGCTCGAGCAACCAATAGCCGATACAGCATAAATCAGTGCAGAGAATTATTGCCATCCATGCATAGTAACATCTCCAGGCTGAGGTCGCATTTTGCCTCCCCCCGAATCATTCAATCATTGTTGCATGTTTGTAGATTTGCATGGGGAATTGTTTCTGTGACAAGGCCATTCATAAGTGTGTATTGTTAATAAAATAAACACACAAAGAATCCAGGAAATGCTCTGCATGCAAGTTTGTTGTTGACGAATTATTCAATCATTGTTGCGTTGTGTTTGTATCTTATGCTTTGGGAGAAGTAAAGAAAAAGAGTCAAAACTGGAGAATCAAAATTGAACAACCATTTCATGAAACTCCAAACTCCAAATTAGGACGACATGGCAGTACCAGATTTGTTCTGGGGCCATAGGCCACCATTCTGAATTCTGAGTGGCTTAAGAAAAGAATTTTAATATCGTAATGCTTAAAATCATTCCCAACATTTATAACAAATAATGCATGCGGCAACTCACCTAAATTGAGCGAGTAAAACACGGTGCTGCCAGAGGCTCGTTCAGCGAGGGGTGATTTATTGTGGGAAGTGGCGTTGGAAAGGGTAATGAAATGTTCTGAAGGCGAAGGCAGCAACAACAGCGATCGGTGGCATCACTACGATGGATCGATCGGCGGCCATAATTGGCGATGCGGTGGCTCTGGCTCTGGTGTGAGGATGGAGGTTGTTTTCCAGGGGGGGAGGATTTGCGCTGGTTTGTTCGTGGTCGATGTTCGTTTTGATTGTGGAAATCGGAGATGGGCCCCAAAATTTTGGCGCGTTGAAATAGAAAACGTGTCAGTTGCATGAGATCTCCATTTGGATTGAATGGTAGTGGCGGCGGCGGTGGGTTTGAGGTGTTATAGTGTGTGTAGTTGCTTTTGAGCCGAGTAACGTCTGATTTGCGATTGGATTCGGGTCACGCCTGCGACAAAAGCAACGCGAATCGAGTTCATAGGTTAGGATCTACAACACAACCAGTGTATTAACTCAAGCAAAACACAATCAAAGTACTGTCACAATCAAACTCACTCTCAACCACCCCCCTAAAAACCACAACAATACGAAACCTCCTCCACTCCTTCGCCTCGGCTCTATGGAGTCTTATTAGGGCTTGACAGATTACAATGTCTAAAGAACAGAATGAAAAGAAAGGTTAGGCTGAGTAGAAGTCCTCAAGTCTCAATGAGACAAAGCACCAACTAACCATGTAACACCCCCACGTAACTAACTCGACAACACCTCCCCCTCCACCTACTCTGAATCACAGCAACAGCCCAACATCTCCCGGCAAATCTCAACATAGCGTTTATAAATCAACCATTTACGAATCACAGCCTGAGTTTTGATAATGTATCCAATGATTGCTTTGAATGAGGAGGTTGTGGCGTAGGCTTGTGATATAATGTGTGTTTTCGGGAGGGAGGACTTTGAGGGTGGGAGGGGGGAGTGGCGTGCAGTGGACGCGTGTGTGAGAGTGGATGGACTGCCGATTGGCTGCCATTGTGCATTAAGTGAGTGGCGGTATTCGTCTCATCCGTAGTCAACACTGTTGTCATTACCATATTGCCTACACTGCGATTCGCGTAGGGGTGCTGGTGGATGCCATGGTGCTCATCGGAAGAGACCATTCAATCGAGGGTCTCTATCAGCGCTGCGAAGAGGAGCAGACGGCGGCCGACGGGGAGGAGGCGCCGTGCCATGGCCATGGTGTTGGTGCAACATCCGTTGTAATCGTTGTAATCGTTGTAATCGGTCGGCTGTAATCGCTGTAATCGGTCGTTTAGATTACAACGAATACAATCGATTACAATCGATCACAATCGATCACAATCGATTACAAGAAGATTGCAAGCGATTACAAGCGATTACAAAACCTATAAGATCTCCCAAAAACGATAACAACTATAATTGAAAACTTTTAAATGTTAAAGGTAAAAGATATCTACTAATAGTAGGTACGTAAACGAATTAGTCATGTTCAATCATGTTTATGACTCACATACAATACGTACGATACACATACAGAAAACGTGTTCCTCCCTGGGGCAGGGTGGGTGCAGGCTGCGCGTGGCAAAATGAGAGGGCTTTTGAATTTGAAGGACTAAAAATGTCTCTGAGCCCACCAAATGCCTTCAATAGGGGTGCCATGCATGACTAAAAGAGATAAAAACGTCAAATCATGACATGATACGAATTTAGCCCTCTAATTTGATTACCCTTATAACGAACAAATCAACCAAGACAAAAATGGCGACAGCGTCCGGCCGAAACGATATTAACGTTGAACCCATAAAAATTTCCCATCTACAAAGACGACCAGCCACTCAGCAGTCCGTTTACCGCCGTTACCGTTTGCGGCTAACTTATAGCGAAGTGTTGAAAACAAGGCGGCCGCAACACATTGAGAATTGAGATCTTTGACGTCAGTCATAGTCGTCTCTTCTTCTTGCTTTGACAATTGACCAACCTGCTTCCCTTCAGCATTGATACCCAGCCATGGCAAACCAATCACGATACACCTCAAGCCACTCCCTCCACGCTACGACCTCCTCCATGGCAAACGTCAACAGCAACTCCAAGAAGAAACGAATTGGATTCCTCCGCAGAAAAACTCAGAGCGAGAGCTGGTCCGTTTCCAAAACGGCCGAGACAGAAGAGGCCGAGAGGGAGGTCGCTCCGGCAGACGTTGATGAACAGGCGAACGAAAGTGTGACGAATAAAAGAAGAGAATCAAAGGCCGACACCTCCCTTCCGTCGGATTCAACACTGAAAGATCTTGAGAGGGTGATTTGTTTGATTGAGTTGTCCTACAAT
>JALLAY010000368.1:0-23142 GCA_036939635.1 Cyclotella baltica | reverse complement strand
TTCCTCATTGGGTCAGAGGACACTCATGACTCCCCAGTCATGAGTGGGCATGACACTATCTACTGCAACTGGTTGCGAGCTGTGTTTGTTTTGGTTCCATCAAAATGGTGGATAAGATGAGGTTCAGCCAAGGTTCAGCGGAGCGAGTGGAGGTTTCATGTGGTGGATTTGAATATTTGAAGGAAATCATGTGTTGCGCTGTGCTGGTGTCCTCCTGTACCCTGCACCTACGTCAGTTTGAGACGTTTATTGGTGACGTGTCCATTTTAGGTTACCAATGCCAGAAAATTATGCAAGCCCTTGTGAAGGAATTAGTCGAAGAATGACAATTCGTTCAAGCTTCACACAGACTATTGTGTTTTGATATTGATTGATTAGGCTCTATACAATTTTTGATTGTGGGGCTATAGCAAAAATAATAAATGGTCTTGTAAGAACCCAACTGGAAGAATACCAATGAATCCAGAAGAATCAGGATGCTCTCAAAACGGGATTGACTCGTATTCTACGAGGAAATAAAAAGATAGAAGAAGAAGCCCCGTCCAATAAAGAAATGACTATGGGCGTCAGATTAGAAAGTCAAGTTGAACTCTAACACTATGTTTTCCTCTCTCACGTGATTTTCTTTCATATCAACACCAGTACATTTCAGATTAGAACTCTTTACCATCGGGATCTACAGGCAGCTACCACAGTAAGCATCACTACAATTCTTCTCTGGCCATTCCAATGAATCTGTATAATACACGCGTTGCAACAGTTTCTCTTTCACTGTCGCTGACATTGTCCTCAAAGCCTGGCCAGAAGGCTCTGCCATTTCAGCTAAATCCAAATATGACAAGCATCATTGAGCCAAATAGAATTCAAGAACATTATTATTGCATCTCTGTTGCTTATCAGTCAGAATGCTGCATACCACCGAGTAACTTATGGGTCATTGATTGTTGTGATTATTATGATATTTGTGCTCATTTGTAGGAGAAATCTTTTTGGCCGGAAATGAGAAACTAGTTTTCTCCATGTTATTTGACATTTTCAAAATTTGTCAAGGCTGCTTGATATTCCTGGGACACCCAACCTCTACCAATTGTTATGGGTAAACACTCGATGAGACTCCAGCACCTTTCACACCTTTACCAAAATCTAGGTCTATGTTGAGGATGGGAAAGCACTGGATTACGATGAAATCTGAGAAAGCAATGTAAGAATTGTTTATGCAGGGCTCCCTTTGTGAGTATACAGTCAAATGACTAGGAATACAACTGAAGGTGACAGAGGAGCTTGATTATAAGAGAATGGGAGCAGTTCAAAGCACACAGAGGTGGAGCCAGAAGGCATGAACCTCTGAACTTTTATTTGAGTGTCTCCCTGTTGCTCACATTTGGAGACACCAGGATGCAGAGACTGATCTCTGGCCATGCTGTGGCGAGCAAGATGAAATCTTCTTACATCTGCTCAAATGCAAGGAAGAAGGAAGCAGATAATCAGTAGTCAGCAAGAAGCAGCTGCCTCAAGGAGATGTCAGCCATAACCGCACAGTGGAAGATACCTCCAGCAGTATACTCTATAATGATACTAATAAAGAGGATCTATGAAAATAGAGAGAATAGAACCCATAATGTTGCAAACGTTGGGAAGGACATGACAAAGCCAGCAGCCTATTGGATTCGAGAATCTGGCGATAGGTACACACTGCCAGTGACCCGTTACGGTATACAGCACAAATGTTAATAATCTGGAGCACAGCAATAGGTGTCTCCACAGAGCAAGTAATCAGGCAATGACAAGGTTACTGAGATCTCTTGGGGAAAGACTTAGGTGGTACAATGGACAGACAACTGATCTGGGCTGATCTGAAATTTTCATCGGTAATTTTCATCAGAAAATTTCAGCCCTCGGGAAGTAGCATCTCTGGCTTCTCATTCTTTTGTTAGAGTTGTCCCACGCAAACGAGTTGCCTTGTGGGATTAGATTGTAGTTAAGCTTTACAGTAAGAAATCGACCGACAGTACGAAATCGACCACCGTTTCAAGATGACGAGTAGGAACAACGATGCCCTTCAAGCCTTATTCAGGCAGTTCAGAGAAAATGCGAGTCCCAGGGACGCAGGATTACTTGGTCGGTTTGATGGGGCTGTAGAGACGAATGACCGGAACCGTGAAGGAGAGGCGACGGGAGCGCGAGGGGCTGACGGCTTCAACGGCTTCAACGACGATGTATTCGCAGCGTTCGCGGAGCCTGGCGAAGATCACGGAGCGTTCGAGAACGACGAGAGCCTCGAGGTCACGGGAGGTCATGAGAATCGGACTACCGAGACGGGCGGTGCGACGCCAAGGGTGACGTGGGCGAATCAAGGCCTACAAAACGACCGTGATGTCTTTGACAACCACGAGGGACCTGGCGCGCCCCCTTTAGGGGTTCCTGTCACCCCCACCACTAACCCATCACCACTTAGGGTTCCGACGACCCCCACCAATAACCCTCAGAGGGGTGAAGGCCCTCCCAATCCCCCCCAGGGGCAAGAAAAGGGCATCCAGGGCATCTTAGAGGCTGTGGACAAAGCCATTGCACGAGCCACCCCCAGCCGCATCAAGCAAGAGTTTAAGTGGCAGTGGGACCATGGACAGGGAAGAGCCACCCAATTTAAAGAAGAAGTGCTTATTGCTGACTCTAAGATTAAGGTGTACGGTTTCATTCAAGAGAACTCTCCATACATTCATGTAGCACATGGGTTTGGGAAATTTTTTGATAGTGAAGCACCTCAAGAGATTCAAGGCAAACCTATATGCTTCCTGGGAGACCGTACTAAGTTTGGAGAGCCCCGACCAGTGGTACCGCCGGTAAACAACACTTGGGTATGGAAGGCTACGAGAATGAGCGAAGATCAAGTAGGATGGTCCACGTTTCAGAATGATGCAGATAATCAGAAAAAGTTGTGGAATACTGATGGAGGCCTTTTGGCGGAAGAAACTTTACCCCGGTTGGTTTACCTTCCAAGTGTAGTTGCAAAGTTTGCATGTGAGAAGCCCAGAACGGCATGGGAAATCCACCAGTGGTTATGTGACGCAGTAACGGAAGATGGAGCAGTAGTAGCAGAAGGAGATGTAGAAAAGTTGAAGAAGTGGATGATGGCGGCAGGTCAGGTAACTTCAAATAAGGAGCTTGCATTGAAAATGGATACGGTAGTAATGTCAGATGCTGTATTCATGGAATGGGCATTTTATCATGTCAATGGTTATTTAGGGAGGAAGGATGAAGAGAATATGTCTAGTAGTGATAACCAGGCCTCAGCCTCTAACAACTTGTCTCCACCCTCACCAACATGGCAGCAGATAGTGACTCTCCTCATGAACAGCAACAATAGGAATACAACAGGTGGTGCATCAGCTGCAACCGAGTCAGAGAAGGTCAAGCCGTACTCAAAATACCAGATAGCAGCATTGATGGGATATTGTGGTGAGCTAGACACAACGAAGCTACAATTGATCTGGAAACTATTCAAGAGCTCCAAGGAAGTTGAAGATCATCGACTCAACATCACTACACAGATGAAGGAGTGGAGCACAAGGATGGGCATTCCAATTGATCGTAGTGTGTTCTTTGCGAAAGAAACAATTGAAAACATAACCAAGCTTGCATTTAATCCAGTTGGCATGAGCATCACACTCAAATCTTGTGAAAAAGGAGTGTCTAATCTTCTCTGCCTTCCAAGGACACCGGGTGAGGTAGAGGCAATGAGGTTGTTTGAGAAAGCATACGAAGAGACCCAGGCTACCCGCACGTTGAAGGAGGCAGAGAAGTTGGCTAATTCAGAGAAACGGGAACCACCAACTGAGTACCATGGTTTGAAGCTAATGGTAGCAACATATGCAGCATTGATAGGTGTTCTATTTTCTGAAGCATGCAATTTATATGTCAAGTTAATGCAGATTTATATGATCTTGGACCTGGAGGAGGTATTCACAATGAGACAGGCATTCACCCCCATCAAATGCAAGCAGATCACGTGGGCAATCTATGAGGATTCTCGTATTTTCTTTGCCAAGAAGAAGGGTCCCATGGATTTTGAAGCAGGCAGGCAGGTGGAGTTTGCTCAGTCAATGTTGGATGAGATTATGGCTGATGTCCGCTATCAGAGGCATGTTGAGAGATCCACGTTCCCATGGGCTTGGCAAGACAAACAGAACATCTATGTACCCCCAGCAGGCTTGCCACCCCCACCAGTAGCGGCAGGACCAATGAGTTTTCTTGCTCCCTTTGCAGGTATCTATCAAAATTTCAACCCAAGACAACAGTCCAACATACCACCCCCACCTCCACCCCCATCATCAAGTCAACTGCAAAATCAGAAGTCAGAGTATATCTACCACACCGACAAGCTAACACATGTTCACCCAACGATTTTAGCATGCATGCAACACTACCATCAAAGATTTGGGGGGAGAGCCATGATTTCTCGTTTATTGCAACTGTCCAATAAGACATTCAAGGACTTGCCAGTGGTTCAAGAGTTGATTGACAGATCAGGCAAGAATAACTTGTGCTACAACCATTGTCTGGGAGTCTGTCCTCATGGAGATAAATGTGTTTTCAAGAAGAAAGGAGGGCATATCGATGGAAACAAGTTGTCACCAGACTTTGTAAACAATTTCTTGAATGTCATCAAACCAGGAGCAGAGGCAGCGTTTTCCAGCATTAATCCAGGCAGAGCTGGCCAGGAAGGAGCGGGGTCAGCAAACAAGCGTGTCCGCTTCACCTGAGTGGGCAAGAAGGTGGATGTTGAGCGATGCAAGGTAGGCATACATCCGTTTGGGGCATCGCAAGGAAGCGCCGCAGTGTTGGGAGCTAAAGTAGAGGTAGCGGCAACTATTGCAGGTGGAGCAGAGGCAGATTGGAGTGTCCGGAGCAAGTTGGTAGCAACTGAGGAGAAGAAGATGAGTGATTACAAGGCATTCCAAGCAGTACAGGGGATGGAAGAGGGAGAGTGTTTGAAGGAGTTGTATGATAATGGTGAAGGTGAGACAGAATCAGCAGAGTGTGCAGAGGTTGGGAATGATGTCAAGCGAACAGTGGTCAGAGAGCAGAAGTGCAGATGGGAGGAGAGAAGTGAAGACGTTGGCACGTCTATAAAAGCAGCAGCCCGATCAGAGAGCCCTAGAGAATCCAGTCATATATTGAAAAAGAGACAGAGCAGAAAAAGAAGAGCTCGTAGAAGAAAAAAGAGACAAATAAAGAAGAAGACACTTGAGTGTAATGAAGAAGAAAGTGATGATGATGCAATGCCTAGTTTGACTTGTCGTGAGGATAGTAGTGATGATGAGAGCACTTGTTGTGAATTGAAAAAGAGACAAAGCAGAAAAAGAAGAGCCCGTAAAAAGAGACAAATAAAGAAGAAGACACTTGTTTGTCATGAAGAAGAAAGTGATGATGATGTGATGCCTAGTTTGAATTGTCGTGATGATAGTAGTGATGATGAAAGCACTTGTTCTGAACCAGATGAGGAAATCCCTAAGTTGACGCGCCGTGTTGTCAAACCAGCCATTGGAGATGTGTTGGTAGAAGCAGATGAGAAGCAACAGAAGGAGCAGATGTGGCCAGGATTGCAGCCACCACGAGTAGCATCAGGGGCCAGAGTCAGCGGATCTAACAAGCGCCAGCTAAGACGAGAAAATAAGGCCAAGAGGATTGAACGACAGCTAGCCCAGCAAGAAGGCACCTACTGGTCATCCTATGAAGGTAATTTTGAACTACCTGAACAGAAAGAAAGTCCAACGGAGTGGAAAGGAGAAATGTGTCCTCAGGGCCTTGCACTTCATCATCCAGCAGCAGAAAAACTCCTACAGTACACAACACAGGGATGTCCAAGCAACACGGGCAGACCATGGACCAAACTACAGATGGAAGAAGCAATTGCCCGAGGCCCTCATGTATCAGCGCTGGAACCAGAGGCTATGGCTCAGCTAGAACAGGAAGTAATGGAGAAAGTGGAAAAAGGTCAAGCAAAATTAGTCTACTGGGATGATATCAAGGGTAACCCCCCAGAGCAGCTCAAGATATCACCCGTTGCAATGATTCCCCACAAGTCCAGAAAGTATCGTGCTATCCTTGATTTGTCCTTTCGGTTGCGGTTGAAAAATGGAGACATGCTCAGCTCAGTCAATGAAAGCACATCGCTGGAGGCGCCAGCAGGAGCGATTGACCAGCTGGGGCATTCACTTCAAAGAGTAATGCACGCCTTTGCAGAAGCAGCCCCTGACGAAAAAGTTTTCATGGCAAAATTTGATATCAAGGATGGATTCTGGAGGCTGAACTGCGAGGAAGGAGAAGAGTGGAATTTTGCGTATGTGTTACCTCAGGCCCCAGGAAAACCAGTAAAGCTCGTGTGTCCAAGTTCCCTTCAGATGGGTTGGGTAGAGTCACCACCGTATTTTTGTGCTGCGAGTGAAACAGCACGTGATGTGGCAGTGCAGTACACGGAAACTCCGCTGGGTTCTTTGCCAACACACAAGTTCATCAATTATGCAATGGATAGTGAAGAGGTAACCAAACTGCCAAAAACCACCAACGACAATAGATTCAGATATTTCCATGATGTTTACGTTGATGATTTTATACCTCTGGCCATTGCAACATCACAACAGCAAATTGAGCACGTAGCTACAGCAGTAATGATGGGGATACATGATGTGGTTCCAGCAAATGATACTGCTGAAGGACATCTTGGGTTTTGATTTTGATGGTGATGCAAAGACAATGCAGTTTTGTCAACCCAAACGAGAGTTCTTACTGACGATTCTACACAAGTGGATAAGGACATTCAATAAGGGCAGGGGTGGGGTGCCTTTTTCAGAGTTTGAATCAGTAGTGTCAAAGATTCGACACGCCTTCATGTCTATTCCAGCAGGAAAGGGACTGCTCACTCCGTTCAACAGGCTCTTGCAATTAAGACCAGCAATTGTGTATTTCCATAGGAATAAGGCATTGCAGCATGCAGTTAGAGACTGCAGAACATTGCTTCAGGAAGCTACCAATGACCCAACTCCGTGCAGCGAGCTAGTAATGGGAGAAACAGATTATGTAGGGGTCAAAGATGCGTCCATTCATGGGGTTGGTGGCATAGTAGTAGGGGATAAGAAAGCATGCACTCCCACAGTTTTTCGGGTTGAGTGGCCACAGGACATCAAGGATGAAGTTCTCAAGACCAACAGTGGCAAAAAGGGCAACCTGACTAACTCAGATTTGGAAATGGCAGGGCTGCTAATTTTATGGCTAGTGATAGAGGCTGTTTGCAAACCAAAGCCAGGAGATCACATAGCATTGTTCAGTGACAATTCTCCAACAGTGAACTGGGTGAGGAGAATGGCAGCAAGGGGATCTCTGGTAGCAGATCAGCTGTTGAGGGCACTGGCTCTGAGGTTGAAGAAAAAACACGTGTCTCCACTGACTCCACTGCACATTGAGGGAGAGAAGAATGAAATGACTGACATCCCATCTCGTTCCTTCGGCAGTGAAAAGAAATGGCATTGTCAAAATGATTGTGAATTGCTAACTTTGTTTAATTCCCTTTTTCCTTTACCAAATAAGAGCTCCTGGACCGTGTTCCGGGTTTCCTTCGAGATCAGTATGCGCGTGATTTCTATCTTGCGGATGCAGGTTTCAGGAATGGCAGAGTGGCGTCGACTACCAAAACTCGGGAGTCATACTGGCGTCATTGGAGAGGCTATGTCCAACCTTTGGGAGTGGACCCTTACCTACAGAATTCCACATTCACAGAAGGAGTGCGAGCAATCACAGGGTTTGCAGCTAGAGTCAGAGTTGGCGGGTTTGGTAAAGGAAGAGAGGTCAAAGCTGACACAGTGGCGACGGCGATATCGGCCGTTGGAAAGGAGATTTCCCTGGCCAGCGGATCCAACCCAACAAAATTAAGATACTCAGAGAAGTTGCTGCCGCGGATCTCTCAGATGTTAGATGGGTGGAGGAAAAAAGACGAGCCAGTTATGAAGAAACTGCCGGTAGAAGTGGATGTGCCAGAGTATCTAGTGAAGCTGGGTTTGATGCCAGAGGCAACAGAGATGACAAAAGCGGTTGGAGATCTGTGCTTGATTGCGTTTTACTACCTACTACGAGTTGGAGAATACACAGTGAAAAGCTCTAGAAATGGAGATAAGCAGACAGCGCAGTTCCGTATGAAGAACGTCATTTTCTTTGGATTTGGACCTGATGGGCGGCTGAGGCAGCTACCCTGTAATGCAAGTGATGACGAAATAATGAATGCAGTATGTGCTACTCTCCAATTGGACAATCAGAAGAATGGATGGAGGAATGTGTGCATCAACCATCATCACAATGGCGATGATATCTTCTCTCCAGTGCGAGCGTTGGGTAGACGATATATTCACATCAGAACTCATTCTAAGAGGCAAGGTTGGAACACTTATTTGTCAGCAGTGTTTGATAGCAATGGAAAGCGATCAGATGTGGCAGATAAGCATATACGAGCTGGATTGAAACAGGCAGCAGCAGTATTAGAGTATCCAGAGTATCGTGGCATCCCAATTGAGCGAATTGATACACACTCTTTGCGGATTGGAGGTGCTAATGCATTACATCTGGCAGGGTATTCAGATCGGGAAATCCAAAAAATGGGACGCTGGCGTGGAGAAACTTTCAAGGAGTATGTCCGTGAACAATTGTCCCTCTTCTCTGATGGCATGTCCCGCAGTATGCAGAAGAAATTTGGCTTTGTTAATATTGAAGGAGGAGTCTGCCACGATGTTTCCCGAACCGTAGTTGCAATGGATTATGAGACCTGTGTATCAAGTGGACAGGCATCAGCTGTAGAAGATTAAGCTTCACCAAGAACAATCAAACAGGACATAATGACGGCAAAAGAGAATAAGTCCTGCCTGAGGAGTTTCATTGTTTGATGACGGTGGTGTTGATCGCATCAGTATTGGCTGTGCCTGTGAGGGAATGAGTATTTATTCAGAGTTCATAGTTGGTGTATGTACAGTTGAGAACGAGAAGTCAAGATTGACGAAGTTTTGTGACGAGACGCACTTAGGTTTGCCCGCCTGATACAGCGTCCAACCATTTCCGTCTCTGTGGTGGGTGTGATACCAAAACCCCGGTCAATGTGCCAGGAGCTCCAGTTAGAGGAGGCTCTGGCGGTGGGCAGTTGTTTTTGACGGGGTTTGGGGTCAAAGCAAGTCAGCTTTAACCCACAAAGTTTTGGCACCACACACATCTTTGTCTTTCTATCTTTCATAGTGTCTATGTGTTTTAGTTGTATCCTGCTCGTTGCGTGGTGTTCGAGGATTACGAACCAAGGTCCAGTGCTTGCACTTGACACACAACGACACAACTCCCCCTCCCCACACCATGACGGCCGTCCTCCGATTACGTTCGTTTACCATCCATATTAAACACACATTCATTCACATTGTCTCCGATGCTCACCACCACCGCTCCGTAAATTTCGTTAGAATGAAAAGTAAGCGTCTATGGCCATTGCGTTGCTAATTATTCGCCTTTGTATACTCTTGTCTGATATTTTTCACTTTCAATGCAGACAACCCACCCTTTTGAACGGAACAACAAAATTAATTAGCCGGGGTTTCACGCGACAATGGAGGAGAGAAATTATGCCGCGGATCAGTGCAAGTATCAGGCGCCCATCCGTGTCACAAAACAATCCTCTCCTTCTCAATTTCAGTCGATACGAAGAGTTTCATTCAAGACGAGAGAAAGTCACCTGGTTTGGACGGAAGTCTGTCGAATAATTTACGCAATAATCAACTGTCAGATGGGCTAGAGAACGGCGTCATTTCACAATTAAGATACAGAGTAATATACACTTTGATTGTGTGCCAATTATTTTGCTGCAATAACTATGTAGAAAGTTTAATTTATTGATACTTAACAATACAATCACAATTCATTACATGGAAATTAACCTAGTGAACCAAATAATGTAACCCCCCCTTTTCACTGTTTTGATCCTAGTTGTAGATAGTGGCTGGTGACCAAAGCAATGCAGGATGCCTACTTAAAGAGTCCAGTGGGTCTAGAGTTTACATTTTTGGCAGCAGATTTCATTGTGTTCATTGTTTTTGTCATTGAAAACATGATATTTTACAAATTTAAAAGCATAGTTGCTAGCTTAACATCAGGGGGTTCCCCATAACTGCAGTCAGCTGTAGGATTATTTTATATAGGACTACTTATAGCTAATATTGCATTTTCCCTCATCCTCAATACAAAGCAATTAATGGTTGATTGTTGCATTTGTTTTTATTGGTTATTCGTATCAGAATGCATGATAATGCATTCGGATCAAGTGATGGCATCATGCCAAAACCCAAGAATCAACTCTGGGATGTGTATTGGCGCATTTTTTGCGGTTCCACTGCAGGAACTCCTTCTATACATCCCCGCGGGGTGGGGTTGATTGTTGTTTGGGGTCTCTGGGGACCGAAACATCACCAAACCTGTGGTTTCGATCAGACAGAAAATATTCCATTTCCATGGGAGGAAATGGTATATTTTTGATTGTTTTCTACCACCCGCTCATTCCCAGTTGATTGTTATGTTTTTAGGTGGTGGAATCCACCGTTGGAAGTTGCTTCCACCACCGTATTACAGCTGACGAGCCCCGTCGATCCCTACGAATTAATTCCCAATGAATTTCCCCTCCTACACCACGGCCATTCTGTCGCTTCCAGCACTGCCCCAGACCCAGACCGACCACCTTTAATTGATTTTTATGTATATGGCCAGGAGAAGGCAGCCTGTGGAATTCATGCTGGCTGTGCGGGGGTCACTCCTGGGTACCACAGAATTCATCCAGTGTAGACTCCCTTCTAAGAGGTGGTTCCAATTGTCCATTTTTATTTTTCTAGATAACTTGTTTTTTTATTGTTCCATCTAAACACAAATGAAAAATATTGTTACAATTTTGTACAATTTGTGGTTTTTGTATGATCTAAATTAAAAAAAATCTAACTCTCCCGCATCTTTTTCGTTGCTTGCTTGAATAATTCCTCATCAGGGATGTCATGCCCCACTGGCAAAGACGGAGCATTAAATTCCCTACGATTTGCTTGATTCTTTTTCACCCCATCATCAGTAGCCTTAAAAGCCTCACTCTGCTCATGGATATTCTTCTTCTTATCCAAAACTTCATTATCATTCTTAGAGCTCTCCACGTATTCCTCTTTTTCACAACTTTCCTTTTTCATCCTTTCCTTCAGCTGTTTTATCTCCTTCCTCATTGCTTCATTGTTCGCANAGGGGATAGGTACGATAATTTGTTAGGCCTCACTTTGGAGGGATTGAGGGTCAAATGGCTGGCGAAATTCCTTCAACCTGCGGTCAGAAATTTTTTTCGTGTCAGTCCCTTGGGTTTTCAAACAAATAAAATTGCCTAATGCCTTCCTCCTTTCAATCAAATAACTCAGTGTCATCCACACCAATATACCAATGATGTTCAACAGTCCACTCTCATTTAAGTTTCAGATTTATGTTTGAAATTGGTATGTAGGGATCATGGATAGAGAAAATCTTTTTAAGTGATAAATTCATCATATAAGTAATTTTCAAGTATGAGCGATTGTTAAAGTTTCTCTGAATAGCTAGATTATCCAACAGAACTTGACATTGAAAGAACATAGAAGACATAACTATTGGAGTTGGAGAGCCGACCCATCATGGCTCCAACAGTTCCTGACCAATTTAAACCAGCATTGGTTTATCTACCAGAAGCATACTGTTCTGGAAGACAATTCAGATAGACAGGATGATTTGCTAATAGTAGGGGAAGTTTAATGCAAATTTTGAATTATTGTTTTGCCTGCACTTTTCTTTTCCGATGCAATACTTGGCTTGGACCACCAGATTCGCAGTTATAACAGCGATACATATCTAGCAGAGGACTCAACATACAATTTGTCAAAAAAGATGCAGATGACAAATGTTGCGAATTGAAGACAGTTGGATAGCTGGTTATCCTCTTACTTCTTTTATCATTTAGTGGGTTTAAATTTTAATGAGTCGGTAAAAGATAACATACGGCGAAGGGCACGGATACCTTTGTCTCGACTCTCACTTTTAATTGCTTCCGTTGTTGCTTGGTATGCACGCAATGCCTTTGCATAATCATCTTTACTAATAAAACCCATAACGCAAGCTTTTTGCAGCGACTGCAATGAAGGCTCATACCCATCACAGGCTGCAACGAAGAAGTGTTGCATCGCACGGTTGCCGTGTCCATTTCCCGCATCCATTGCACCAATATTATGACGACAAATATTATGACCACCCATTGCTCCTGCTAAGAAGTGATGGTTAGCTTTCTCTTTGTTAATTTCATTGCCAATTTCTCCTTTGGAGTAATAATGACCGAGCAATGCATGTGCAGTGGCGTATCCATCCCCGGCAGCTTGATGTAGCAGCTCCATCGCCTTAGCATTGTTTGTTTTCATGTGACGCCCTTTGATATATTCAATTGCCAGGTTATACGTTGCTCTCGAGTCACCAAGTGCAGCTCTTTTCTTTAACTTCTCAATGAAGCAACCATCATTAGTAAATGATCTGCAGAAAGGGCATGCATTGTTTGCATTCACAACTCCCATCATGCAACCAATGCAAATGACCTTACCACAGCATGGCTGATAATTTAGCATTTGTTCGTCAGATTCATTGTGCAGCTGTAAGCAACAAATGGGACATTCTTCGTGATTAGTTGCGCGTTTGAATAATTCCTCGTCGGGGATGTCATGACCCAATGGCAAAGGACGAGCATTCACTTCCGTTTGATTCTTTTTCACCCCACCATCAGTAGCCTTAGAATCCTTACACTGCTCATGAATGTTCTTCTTCTTATCCAAAACTTCATTACAATTCTTTGCTCTCTCAACACATTCCTCTTTTTCACAACTCTCCATCTTTTCCTTCTTAACGTGTAGTGACATGCTTTTCTTCAGTTGGGCGATCTCCTTCCTGATTGCTTTATTGTTCACATCCAATTTGCATGCCTCACTCAAATCGGCTAGAGCATCATCTAGATTGCCCAATTCCTTCTGTGCCAATCCTCTACGATACAAAGCCTTGGCATTCGAAGCATCAATGGCCAAAGCTTTGTTAGCAGCATCTTTTGAAGAGTTATACTCTTGCTGCATATAATAAACCGTGCTCAAGTTAGTATTCAATGTTACTAACAGAGAATTGATCGGATCGGTCTCTAGATCTGCTCGATGGAACGGCTCCAGTATAGATATTCCATCCCGATAGCGACGAGATGCCCAGACAAGCTTCGGGGGTTTTGAAGAGAGGTGATCATCACCTATTACCTTATGCTCGAAGGCCTCGAGAGCGGCCCCTAAAATAATCCTACCATCTATTGGTCTGTCTTCATTTTTATTCTTCCCACCGGTGTCTTTTTGGGCTTTGTTGTCGGGGGCTTGGTCATCAGTGAAACTATCTACACCTTCGTTCGAGCCGCTGGATAGAGAGGAGTTCATTGCTGCTGGGGTGTTTCTAGAGAGGTAGCTCGATGTCGAGGGCGCCTGCGGGTTGCGGGTTGCGGACAATGCGGATGAAGGATGAACTGATGAACTGCAACAGACTGCAACTGCCAACTGCCACTGCCAACCTCTGCCAACTGTGCATAAGACGGCCAACTGAAACTGAATACTGAATGGCTATCACTTTTCATGTTAAAAGGTAAATGAAAATATGAGATATTTTTTACAGTTCACATGAAATGTTAGCAAATTACCTTTTAAGTTCAAAATTTCCTGGTATCGGCTCGCGAGCCGTCTCACCACCTTTTCATGTCAAAAGGTATCATACATATGAGATTTATTTATTTACTACTTCAGAAATTACCTATCCAAACTTAATTCCTCGCTCAGTTTTCGCCGACGTTTTAGCTCCTGCCCTCCACCCACCGCCGCCACGCCCACACAAATTTGAGCACCTTCAACAAAATCAAATGCAACTACAACATGAAGTAAGATAAAAAGGCCCTTTTTGCACCGAAGGTGCTCAAGAGGCTGTCTCAGCCGATCGACAAGAGCGCTAAATATGGCGGGCTTTTTCTTTCTCATCAACTCGGCGGGCGCAGCTGTAATAAATTTGTTTGGCGGGCTGCCATTTTCCGTATTGTGGCGCCCATTGGGTCTTTCAATCTTTTGAATAACTCGCCTACCATGACGATCCAAGCCAATTAATTGCTCCATAAATCCAACTATTTGCCGTCATGATACGATCTCCCGATCGCCGCCCACTAGCTCCATTGAGTCCGAATCGCCGTTCTCCGGTTGCCGTCGAATCTAGCAAAGACACTCCAAAGACCGATTCCGTTTGTGAACAATCCGCTGACAAATGTGAACAATCCCATGACAAACAACCCAAAGTCGATTCTTCATCTCTGCCACCTCACGAATTCCCAGAACCTATTTTTCGCATCGATTCACTCCCTGACAGCGTCGACGATTCTATTACCGAACCATCCATTGAATCCTCTCCAGTGAACCCATACATTACTCCCGTGATAGAGCCATATGAACCTCCATCCCGTGTCAAGATCGAGCTCACTAAACTCTCTAAGCATCGTTGGAACGTGCCCGAGCTTCGCCCGAACCAAGTCTACGCCCTTGCTCATACATTTCACAACAAGACATCTAGGGGAATAACTCTTTTGGTGGAACGTACAGGCGGCGGCAAGTCTCATGTTATGCGTTGTGCTGGAGTTTTCACGCGTGGTGTGAGTTTAATTATTGTGCCACTTTTATCCTTGGCGGCTGATGTATTCTTGAAGTTCATAACCACTGAGGCCAAGCATGGCAGAGTTGACGCCATTCACTTTGATGAGGACATCGAATCTGACGAGGACAGGAGGCGGTTCCTAATCGAGGACCTATTGGCCATTCCTAAAACGACAAAACGAACAGTATTTCTGTTCATCTCTCCCCACCGACTCTGTCAATTCAAAGACGTCAGGAATTGTCTCGTGCGGTTGCACTCGAAAGGGTTGTTTCGGTTCATCATGATGGATGAGTTTCATCTATTCTGTCAACAATCGCAGTTCCGTCCCGAAATAAAAACCATATGCTCCAACTTCATTAAGCCATTGATGCAACGACCCAAACCTCCCTATTTATTAGCGGCAACTGCTACGTGTACTGTTGACAACATTGAGCAGTTTCGTCATCTTACAGGCATCAACTTATCCGCAGAGCACCGTGTTTGGGCGAAGGCCGAGTCGTTCAGACAGAGACAAATAAAGATGCACCTCTTGGTGACTCACCAGCTACCTTCCAAGACCACCGACTTAGTTGTGAAATTCCTGAACAACAATCAAGACTCTTGTTTTGTAGTCTATACAAACTCTGCGGAACTAAGCAATCGGCTGTATGATGATGTTAGGTCTGGATTAGATGAGGCGTCAATCAAGGCCGACGTTATTGTTGTCAATGGTAGGCAACATTGTTTGGAGAAGTTCCATTACTCACGTGCTTTTTGTGCTGATAGCTTGAAGGCAATTGATCCTACTATCAAACTGCAGGGTCTGATAGGAAATTCAGCTGCAGACACTGGTCTAGATCATCCCAATCTTCAATTCTTAGTCATGGCGCAACTTCCTCGTGATTTGCAAGCTTTCATTCAACGACGCGGCCGTGCATCGAGACAGGGAGAAGACTCTGATTGCCACATTCTATTCTCTTTTTCTGACGTGATCTACACACTTGTATCAATTGACGCTGGTTTGTTTGACAACAAGGATAATGCCCACCTTACTGATGAAGAGAGGCGACGACACATTGAATCAAACAAGAGACAGTTCTTTGGTGTTCTACGGTTGGTAGCCCTTAATAAAGGTTGTTGGCATTCAAGGATTGAATCGTTTTGTGCCAATGGTTATCTTCCAGGCTACACAGTCCTTTGCAACGATGAATTTCCGCCCTGCAAGAATGCATGTCCCGTGTGTACTGGTGATTGGTCAACTCAATTTCGACCCATCTTCTTATCGGGATTGATTGGTTTATTGGATTCTAATCTATTCAATCGGAGCTTTCCTTTCAAGTTCACTTCTTTTAACTGTGCACCGCTTGTGTCATTGTTTTGGGATAACCCAGTTGCTGTGCAAATTATCTACGACAGAAAGAAGGGTACAATTAAACGCTCTCACGTGGACTGTTTAGTTATGCAATTGTTTGCTTTGGAAATACTAACAGTGACCAGTGTGAATGCTAACGGAGATGGTATCGTGGAACTGCTTCGTGACAAGTATGATGGTGTTGGTTATAATGTTGAGAGGTTTAAAAATTTGAAAGCTTATGGTGGTGTGGACTTAATGTGTGAAGACACAGTTCGCCAGTATTCTTGTTCAACTCTTCTGTTGCACTCTTCTCTTCATTAGAGTAAAAGTTAATATATTTCTTGCATGTGATAAGTAAATTTAACACACCAAATAATCATAAATTAACTATTTAACCAAATCGAGACAATTCCATAGACATCTGCAAGAAAGAGCTGTCCTCCACATTACTGTCTTCATCACCAAGGCGAGTTTCCCTTCTGTTCGTCTTAGCATCATCTATTAGTTTGCCAATTGCATTAATAAGCTTGCATTCACGAACGTATCGGTCGCGAGCATTTTGACGATTACTTTTGACATCATCGGCCTCCAACAATTGTCTACCTTTTGTCCAAACATCAACAGAGCAATTCACATTGAAACCTCTCTTCTTGCTTTCTTTCTTGTCATTCTCAACCATTACTACTTCCTCTTGTACAATATCATCACGATTCTGGAGTCTGTCATCTTCGTTTTCAACAGTAGCTGCTTCTTCCGTTGTCTCATTCTCATTCTCTGCAGCCACAGCAGCTTGATCCTCTGGTGTCATATCTGAAGTCCACAAACATAACGAAATCGGTCGACAGTAGCAAGAACATTGCACACATGCGACGCCACTCATCGTCGCCCTTCAACTCGTCCTTCAAATACTCCTCGAATTGCTCAGCGCAGAAGCATAAGAAATTGTCGTTTCCAATCTCATGAACACCATTGACCACCAATTCATCAAATTCAGACTGTAACTTTAGGAATTTTTCAGAGACAAACCTGTGGTAGGTGAACTGGAGCAACACTTGCCTCACAAGACAAACTAGTCGCGCCGATTGATAGTAGCATTTGTTTGTTTCTTTGTTGAATCTCTTCCATTTCAACATTTGACATATGGGCAAAAGTAGAATCTCGTAGAAAAGTTGAATAATAGTTGACAGCATGGACAATCCTGCGTGCCAGTCTCCGGGCAAATCTAGAACTCGTTCCAAACACTTCTCGAAAACAGACAATTGTTTAGTTAGTTCATTGAAACCTTTTCCTTTCATGGATTGGCGGATAGTCTGTTGAATTAAATTGATATTGTCGACGGTCTTGACATCACCAAAAAGCAAAACATACTTGCTTGTGTCTCCCAAAGAGAATCCGCCGTCATCATCAATTAGCATAATACCCGTCTTGGTTAAGAGCTCAAGCACAATGGCTCCTGTTTCCATTGACGCGGTTTCTTCCATTGCATTTAACCCAACTACAATTGTAGGAGTTACTTCGTCGGCAAATGGATTCCACTTTGATACAGCTTCGCGTTGAAAGTTTTTTGCTGCATTGGTAAGCTTCTTAGCAACCGGAGTCTTGCACATGTTGGAAAATTCTCCAACAGCGGAGCGATTGAACTCATCGGGGAAGTGCTTCGGTAGAGTAGACTCAGAAGTAAAAACCTTAAAGATGGAAATTAATCCATGAGCAATTTTCATGAGGCGGCTGTAGCTGCGCACCCTAGATCCTGTGAATTCAGGTGGTGCTTTCTCCATTTTGCTGTGATTGTTGAAGAAACTGGCGTAGCTGAAAGAGTCAACATCCTCGTATTTAGGCATTCCGTGTGGCGATGGATATGGCTGGTCCAAGTCGTAGGTCAATTTAGGACAATCTAAGTTGTTGAATTGTGGATCGTTGTATAGGAAAGCCTTTTCAGCAAGTTGATTCGTTCCACAAACGAAGTTGCTGCTACGCCCACCTCTTTGGTTTTTAAGCCGCTGGCCTCTTTGGAAGTTATCAATGATAAAAATAATGACAACAGCCGTTTGGTAGCATGCTGCAATGCTCTGCGTGAAGCGATTGTCAAATACGCTCTTTAGCAATCTATCTCGACTCCTGACACTTAAATGAGCACCCCAATAATTCAGACAATCAAATGCTATCCTACCAACACCCCATGCTAACAGTGCCATAGATTCTATCATCGCCCACCACATTAGAATCTTACTGTTCCTCTGCCGGAAGTTGGCAAATATTTGATGCAAAACCAACCGAGCTTTTCCTTCAAGCAGATGATTATCGCGCGCTTGGTTTTCATTAATGCCACGAAGTTCGGAGAAAGTAGTCCATATGGATGGAAATCGCTGTTTGACCAATGCTATCCACTCTTTGTATTGGTCTTCCGAAATTAATGGAGCCTGCATATCAGTCCATGTACAAACGGCCGAGCGAATAGCATCCTCGCATGCTTTGTTAACTTTTTCCAACATGGACAAAGATTCATCGTCCAAGCGCTCCATCGAAGTGACTTTATTGATTGGCTCAGGCGACTTTTGAATCAATTTCATTAGGCTCTCATTTTCACATTTGTAATAAGCACAAAGTAGAGCTTGTGACGCAGCGTAATCACCAACCGTTTCTTTAGATAAACAGTGCAGGATGGATCGAATGGTGGGGATTGAAAATTTGTTCTTAAACAATTGGGAATAGAGGCGTGTGTTGGACATGGGAGGACCGAATAACCATAACTTTGAACTCGTCCTAACAAAATTCTTCCATGTGACATTCAATTTCACTTCGTCGGTTGTGCCATTGAAAATAATGCTGAAACCATTGTTACTTTCATAGAGCTCTTTCAACTGACTCTCAGTAACCAAACCAGAATTAATCTCATCATGTAAGGAGGCAGCGAGTATGTTCACGTCGAAACAGTAGAATTGTTGAGCGTTATAGCTAACCGATTTAGGCGGATTGATCGATTTGGCAAGAGCATGAGAGAATGTATCTCTCCACCATTCCCCCTCCCCCTCGACAGAGTCTTTTTCAATGTAAAGCTTCAGTGCGGCTCCTGAACGAAGCTTAATAAGATCTTCGAAGTGCAGTCTGCTCAGGCGACGGACATCAGTGGCCACAAGATCGAATGCATCTAGATCAGATTCATCAATAGCAGTCGCCATTTGATTCGCCTCTGATCGAGTCCGGGGCTGCGATTCGAGTTCCCTCTCTATCGACGCCGCCGTAACACGAGTCTCCTTAAAACGATACTGAATCTGCCTTTGGAATTTATTCCGAAACGTTTCAAATGTAGAATCGTCAGAGATGGCGGTGATGGACGCCGGATAAAGATCTTCGCGAACCCAATCAAAGAAGCCGTTGTTGATGCACTTTTCTTTATTAATTACAGCCGCAGTCGTGCGAGATGAGGCAGACGAGGCCTGAGGTTGAGCCGTTGCGTTCGATTGAGGCGTGGGGAGAAGGAGGAAACGGCGATTGTCCTCGCGGCTATGAACCAACGGAGTTTGCTGTGTGTTAATTGAAGAAACAGAAGGAGTTTGTCTCTTTGCTGATCCCACGAGGAGCTCATCACCAGCACGTTTGGGGGGAATCGTTTCAGTGGCCATAGGCGCAGAACCAGACTGAGAGGGACCATGGTGAGCTTCGGCAATGGCCTCGGGAGACCCCAGAGGAGAAGGCGGCGGCGGCGGCGGCTCAGAATCGGTCATGGTGGGGGAGAATGAAGGTGTTTATTGCGGCGGCACCATGGTGCGTTGGGAGCGTTGAGTTGAGGGCGCCATTTTAGTGATCTTGGGTATCTTTAGTGCGTGACCCTTGAGGATTGCGCAAGCGCAAAATGGGCATTTTATATGTCCAGGGCGCCCTGCTGACCCACAAGGGCACATAAACTTCTCCCACCACGCGCAATCCTCAAATTTGTGTGGCCACGCCATGGTCCCAGATACAAGAAGATTTACGAGTTTTCAGGCGCTAACCTTTGCACGCAACATTCGAGATAATGATATGGTAGCTGATGATAGCTCGTAATGGCCGTTTCCATGGCGATTACACAAAAAAAGAGAAAAATCCGTGGACATTACATTCGCTTATTCGCTTCCATCACTTGATAATCATTTGATAGCATAGTGTCCATTTCACATTTATGGTAAAAATTGACGAAATGAATCTGTTTCAGTGCCGCTGGGGCTTGGACAAGAGTCGAGTAAGATGGTTCTCTCTTAGGTTGTCGGTGGCTCTGTCCATATTCATTCTCGTAGCTGTTCAGATTTTTCATTCTAATAAAATCGTGAAGGAGCACACTCCATTAGTAGTTGAAAATAGACCTCATTTGACGGGTGCCAAGAATAAAGGAGATGATGCTGTCAAAGGGGCTGCCTTTCTTCATCAGCTCAATGAGTCTGGAGTGAAATTTTCTGAGAAGGCAAAGATAATAAAACAAATAATGCATAACAGTACTGCCGATGTGAAAAATGTTGCAATTGATCAAGGTAATGATAATATGTAAACTAGTTTCGTTTTTCCTGACTCGATTGCTTACTTCTGACTGTTGTTTTGATTGAAAAATATCGTCAGTGGTTGGGAATATGCCAATCCAAGATCAGTCATCTGTTGAGAATGATTTACAATCAAGGCAACCTTCAACGGCAGTGAATGCAACTTTTAATTTCAAACATTATCCTCTGCGTTTTGTTATGCATATTGGCCCAGGAAGTAAGTAATTTAACATGCTTAATGAATACACACTTGAGTTTCGCTTCCATCTCAATCTTAGGTCTTCAATCTCAATCCTATTAGAGACTGGAACAAGTACAATCCAAAAGAAGATGCAAACGAAGGAAATAAAAAGACTGTTTTGGCTTGATAATTTTGCACTGATTAGTCATAATATTGTTCACAAAAGAAACTTCCTTACTAGAAAAATAGATGGAAGCTATTCATTCTCTCGGGAATTTATGAACGTATGGAAGACAATCAAGGAGAGAAATGTCAAGAGGCACATATTGGGGTCATCAGAATACATCCCCTTTCCCACTGAAAAGGGATGTCAATATTTGAAAGACACACTGTACAATGAGCGAGACGGCAGTCATTGGGATCCTGAAATCATCATCACATACAGAAGACTGCATGATCTCCTGCCAAGCGACTGGAATCAATATTACAAAAAGCGCCGGGACGAAGACGATCGAATAGTGGGATCACATGTGCATTGGCCAGGGGAAAATGGAGGCATTCACATACTTCCATTTGATGAGTCGTTACCGATTCTTATCAATAAACAGAAAGATCATATCAACAATTTGTACAACAATTGGAAGTCATGTGCAGACAAGGTCACTGTGATACATTACCATGATACTGAGGTCTTACTACAAAATGGCTCATTTGCAGATGCCGATATCATGACTAACTTTGTATGCAATGGAGTTATTGGTGCAAACTACACTTGCTCGTTTCTTAGAGATGGGCGACAAGATGTCGCTGTGTCGAATCCCAGTGTCGAACTTGGATATGACATCATGGCTGTGCATTTTCACGAGTCGGGTCTTATTCCAATCCACTGGAAAAGGCAAGATGCAGTGAACAAAATCAAACAATTCATACAGAGAAACAACATCACTGACTTTCCAATGAAATGCCCTAATTCAACGGCTCTTCAGAATCTTTATGAACAATCGTTAATAAACGAGAAATCAGCATTAGTTATGATGGGTAGGCTTCATCAACCCAATGATGCATTGAACAGCGATCAACAGGAAAAGTTTGATGAAGATTGGCAACGTGCATTAGACAAGGACAAATTTTGCACAATAAATGCTGCGGAGGTTATCAAAAGAGGAGAGTGGCAAAAGTTCTTTTCGGAGGTCAATGGTCCTCGTTTGGAAGCTGTGAGTCTTGACGGAGATGATGCTGCCATTCCAAAGAAGAACCCTAATCATAAGGCTGCCAAGAAGGATGCGGCAGAACAAGAGATACATAACAATGCACCAAAAGCCTGAAAATACAATCATCACAGGAATTCTTGATAGGATCAAAGAATCAACCACCAAAATGTGATTCCCATGAGGGAATCGTCCTTAAAAGAACTACCAATACTCAGAAACCAGGATTGTGATAGTTGTGAAGAAAAAATTGGCAACTCGACTTGTTTTTGATTGTCGAACACGTGGCAATTTTTTTAGAGATGAACAAGTATGGTGCTGGATCATGTCTGAAATGATTAATTTCCGTTTTGGTGGTTGCAACAGTTAATAATTTTTATGAGCTTTGTGGCAATTCTATGGATTGTTTTGACACTTAGACCCACCCTATGATTGAGCTCCTAGTAAATAATGTTTGTTGTCTCTGTAGGCTACACAGACCAAAAAAGTGAAGCTACCAGCTACATATTTACTTTCAACAAAAATAACTTTCCCCTATGTTAAACCAGTTGCTAACTTATAGCCCTTGATTTTAGTCAGTAGCTATTTTTTGAAAATGTGTGTCTATCTAAAAATTATGGCCAAGTCATATGCCACTGAGAAAAAATGCTCCCCACCCCAAGCTGAGAGCTTCACTTTTTCGTCCACCTGAAGCATTCAATAAATATCTCAAATTTTAAGACACCTCATCCCAGTGGCATCACCACCACCCTTAAAACTGCATTCCTTTCCCTAACAACCCAACGAAAGGTGTGGTCACTGAAATCATATTCTGATTGGTTGTTGTGTCCAGTAAGCTGTTTTTATGATGGGGGGAGTGGTTGGTGTTGAGCACAGAAACATAAGAGTGGGAGTGAGACTGCCCTCTTCATCACACCAGGCATGATAAAACAGAGGTTTTTGTCACTCCGGTTCTGACAGACCTATTATGCTGGTAAATGTCGTCGTGTTTTGATATTAATATTAGATATTTGTGTTAGTTCATTTCCCCCAGATTTTAATCTCTGCCGACTGTGACAGAGGTTTATTTTGGCCTATACCACTAAAATGAACCTCTGCCGCGTCGACAGAGGTTTGTTTTTACTGAGTTCCTATGTAGAA